>JAWWMK010008533.1:0-26558 GCA_035047105.1 Galeopsomyia nigrocyanea
CAGCCTTTTAAAGTGTCGATCTGTGTAAGGTATCATCGATTCCAGCTTTGCCTTTAAATCTACTGACTGAAGATTCTCTAATCCGATTTCGTTAAGAATGATATTGATGACAAGCTGAAAAAAAAAAACGTTTACTTGACTTTTATAATCCAAACGATAGATTTTATCACGCAAAAATAATCGACAATACCTGTGCTACTTGATAATTACGAGCATTTGTATTCCAGATGACAGCACACTTCAGAAGTTCTTCTTGCTGCGAAGGTTTCAAGTCACAGATCGTTGAGTTGAGGTCAGCACTGTCTTTTTTTACTAAAGCTAAATAGAAACATATTTCCAATCACTGCTTTAGGGAGAAATTTATGAGAAAACGTATGCAATTCTTACTTTCTATCACGCGTAAAACGTGCAGTGGCTTTTGAAGTTTTAGAGCTAATTTCAAGGCTTTTGTTAACTTTTCAGCTTGCAAACAATTTGCTAACTTCTGTTCGTCAAGTACTTGCTGGTCTTTCAATGCTTGTGCTTGAGCTTTTTTCTCTGCGGTGGTGTCTCTCCAAATGATCAGTAAAGAATCACTGCCACCGCTTACCAGATGATTTTCCGCTTTATTCACTGTACGTTAAAATTCACAAAATTATATCGTAGAAATGCTTTGCTTATAATAAATAAAGTGATGGAAAACATACCAGCCAATGAAAAAACTCGATTTTCATGTTGATCTAATGTCAGATCGCACGTTCCGTATTTAACATTCCACAATTCGAGAAAGCCATCTGCACTAGAAGAAATAATTTGCATTCCGCGTGATAAAAATTCCATTTTCAATACAGCAGAATCGTGGCCTTCTAAAGTCTGTCCAAAAATTGAGATTGATATCAATAAGCATCGTTAAAAGTGAATTTTAGCTGACAAGTAAAGTACAAACTTTTATGCAGTTCAATTCAGTAAGAGACCATAACTTTATCGTACAGTCAGCAGATGAGGTTGCTAATACTTGATCTATTGGAGAAAACCGCACGCACCAAACACCTCTTCGATGGCCGCGAAACACTCCTAATAATTGTAAATCAGCCGACCACAACTGTAATGGTCAGTAAAACGCACAATATTTTCAACAATTTGTTCATAAAAATTTATTGAGATGAATTTAACTCAAAAGCGTTTGTAATGTATATTTACCTTAGCAGTTTTGTCTTGAGAACCTGTAGCTATCAATTTATCGTTTGGAGATACTGTCGCACAATTTATATCCTTGTCGTGGGCTAGTACGGAGCGTGGAAGATCAAAGACAATTTCTTTACCTGTTAATTACAATAATCTATTATAAAAAATCTGGTGATGCGCTAGTTTTATTTTACGCTTTAATAACAAAAATGGAAACATTAGAATTACCCGTATATGATAAATTTTCAGGCAAATCCCATACTTTGAGAGTTTGATCTTGACTAGCGGATACAAAAAATTTAGCTTCTGCTTGGGATAGGGCAACAGAACCAACTTGAGCAGTATGCCGATTTCCTGTAGCTATGCAAGTTACCACTTTGGTTTCTTCATCCATTACCCACAATTTCACACAATGAACCTGAAATAAACGATTGGTATTTTGCAAACTTGAAATATTATTTTCATTTTAAAGAAGAAAGCAGATTGTTCATTCAATAAACTTACTTTATCACCAGATACAAGTAAATTATGATTAAGAGGAGTTGAAGCCAAGCATAATACTATGTTTTTATGACCACTCAATATTTGACAACCCATTGTAGATAATTCATAGAGCTTAATATCAGCTGTGTTAGTTGCTACAGCCAAATGTGAGTCATTACTTCCTAAGTATGTGATATCTAAAATCTCATCTATAAATCCTATCAACTGTTTAAAACATTAAATCAATAAGAAATTATTTGATTGGATAGATCTAAATGGAAGCAGCTCTATTAATTTTTATTCATAACATTACTCACTTGTTTTGTACATTCAAATTTATCTAATGTGTAAATTAAAATATTGTGACTAGTTGAAACAATGCCAATGCTATTACTGTCTTTATTGTAGAGAAGAGCTTTCACAGCTAAACCATTTTCTTCATCAGCAGCTGGTATTAATGAATTGGTTTGTTCATAAACCAATTGGCCAGATTTCATTTCCCATATTTTAACTACTCCTAATTTCATCATTTTTAATTGATTAAAAATTATAATTCTATTTTTCAATAACATTTAAATTAACTCACCTTTTTCTCCTGCACTGGCTGCATAAATTGAAGACTCATCCTTGCTTATGGGTAAAATTGCAGAGTTGGGAATGATAAAACAGCCTTCTATACATTCATATACAGGATTAATTCGTATTGATGCTTTTTTGATCAAGTCCCACAGTATCAAAACTTTATCTCTGCCTGAACTGTAAAGAAATAATGAAAAAGTATAAGTTAATAAGTTGTTCAATTTATAAATTCATATATGAATCAATTTTCATCGAAAAATAAGTGCTCTATGTAAAAAAAATAATATGTGATTTATAACTATACCTTAAAGCATGAATTCCATCTTCGTGGAATGATAGTGCAGTGACTTTGCTGAAATGTCCTTCTAAACGGATCTCTTTTTTGCCAGTCTTAGTGTTCCAGCCATGAATGATATAATCATCACCAGATGCAAAAAGTAATTTTTTGTCCGTATCAGGATGGTAGCAGATAATACTGATGTAAGTTAAAAACTCAATCATTAATACATTTATTTTGATTGAAATTAATTCATGAGTACTATTTGTAATATTCAAACTCACCCAATTACACCTTGAGCCCCTTTAACATTATGTGTGCAAGTATTATGTGAAATATCCCATAATCTCACAGATCCGTCAATTCCTCCAGATGCCATATTTGTAGCATCTTGTGATAACACTATTGCAGATACTGGCCCATTGTGAGTAGACTTCCAAACTTTTACAGGTTTTGATTCTGTGAAAGCAGTTGTTTATGAACAAGTAATATTACTTCAAATGTAATACAAAGCCTCTCAATACACATAAAAAGAAAACAATACTATAAAATAACACTTACCAAGCACATTCCATAATTTGAAAAGAGTACTCTTATGATGTGTTACAATAGAATTTCCATCTTTGCTAACTGTAAAACTGTTAATTGCATCTTTAGCTTCATCTTCATTAATTTGACCTAACTTGTGTTTCACTGCACCTTTTGATACTGAAACTATGGATATGAAATCCTCATTCTGACAGAAAAGGTTTTCTCCATCTTCGCACCACTATATAAATTTTTATAATTATAAATAATTGAACTGTTGAATAAATATCAAACTTATATTATTTCAATTACCTCAATGTTTCCTCCAGTGTAAAAAGCTTCATATTTACTCTCCACCTCAAACCTAGAACGATTTGTTTACTTTATTAAATCTATTTATTTTAGAAAGATATGAAGGTATTTATTTTAAAAAATACGTACGACTCCTTCAACTGACTGCTACTCATTTTTCTATTTCATTTGATATCTTCACTAACAATCGAAAAAATAAACAATAATATTTTATGACATTACATTTGCTCTAAAATAACTCCAAAACACGTGGGATTCGTGCCGCCACGATCACTTTTTACAGACTACAGCTGCGCCATCTTACAAACAGATTAACAGATCATCAGATTTCTAACTTATCAACTCGCGTCTGATGTGCTGTGCGTCGCAGTTCGCAGTTGTGACGCCTTGGAGGTTAGATTAACGTTGAAATAAAATTCGTGCAACTTTAGACTTTTAATTTTATTATGACTAATACTTATACGCCAATTTACGGTAAATTAAGTTATCGATTATTTTAACACATTTGTATTTGTGTTGAAAAAATGAACGTGACTAATCGAACAATGAATGTTCGTTTTTCCCGCGCTACTTGCGAAGATTGCGCGCTAATCAGCTATTCGGCTGACGACTTGTCAAAACAGCGTCTCGAAACGCTTTGTTTTTTTTAGAATAATGTTTTTTTTATTTTTCTAGTGAATTGTGAGTTTATTATACTTGAAGAACAATTAGTGAAAGACAATCATTGACAGAGCGATTTTGCTCCGAAATATCAAAAAACAAACAGTATATAAGGTGGATTGTACAGTATATATTCGCAGAGTTCAAGTGCATCTGAGTGCATTGCAAAATTTCTACTTTTATAGTAGCGTTAACCATCAACTATGCTTTTGTAAAAGTAAAGAACTTATTTAAACAGTTCAAAAGTTATTTTGCAATTGTGAGTCATATTGACAGAAGGAAGATTGTTTTGCAAAAAAGATGGACTGGAATGTGCAATACTAATAAAGTTTATAAATTGTGCAATTAGATATTGGCATAAATATTGTAAGCCTGCATAATAGTTTACTTTTTATCTGTATCTGTAAAACAGTCATTCGTCATGGATTCCTTTGTCACCCCGAAACGTGAAGGCAACGGTGAGTTATACAAATTACTTTGATTAATTAACTATTTAACAATTTTTTAATTTTTCTTCATTCTTGTTCAATTTTTATTGATTTTATTCTACTTTGAATTCTTTGACTTCAAACCGAATAAGTTGATTAATATTTGATAATTTTGCAGAACTCGAGGTAACAGGTATTTCAAGGAGTGGCAGAGTACGCAAGAAGTCATCCAAACTTATGGATTTTGAATCTTCGAGCAATATAACTGAAAGCAAAGTTAAAAAATTGAAATTGCAAACTACGCAAGACCAAATTAAAAAGAAAAAACCTGAAGGGCAACAATCTTCATCTCCGGTTCCTCAAGTTACTCATACTATTCATGTAGCTCAAATACATCATCCGCCTTCAAATAAGATATCTATACCACCTCCCAAGAAAAGTCCAAAACTTCCTCCAGTAACGTTACAGAAGAAGAAAAAAATTGAATCAAGTTCTGACTATGAAACTCAATCACAATCTACAAATTCTGAGTCTGACGATGATGAAGCTGATAAGAAGCTGCACATTGCAGAATACTCTACTAGCAAACACAACTTAAGTTTTGATACTTTGGAGCCAGCAGATGATGAAATAATATCTATCAAAAAGTCTACACCAACTCCAAAAAAAGTTAAAAAAAAAGTTAGTCCTCCCAAAGTGCTTGCTAAACCAACTAAACCAAAGGAAATAAGTCCACCAAAACCTGTGAGTAATAAGTACAATGAAATAATAACTAAATATTGTATAACATCTGATTTGTTAACACTTTCATAATTGTATTTTAGAAAACAAGATATACCGCTTACATGTTATGGTCAAAAGAAATGAGACAACAATTATTACGAGAATCTCCCTCAATGGGTACGCGTCTTATTTCATATAAATAATTTGTTCATATTGTTTCTACAGTAATTGTCTTATTTTCATTTTTTAGATTTCACAGCTATATCAAAAAGATTAGGAGAGTTATGGGCTACTGTGCCTAACATGGAAAAATACAATTGGAGTAATCGTGCAAAACGTCTTTCTGAAAAAGTTAATGGACTGACACCTACAAAGAAATTTATTACTAAAGCCAGTATGTAAAATACTTAAATTTTTTAGGTAAAATAAGGTTCTTCAAGTTTCATTAAATTACATTACCTCATTATCTAATTCTACAGCCCCAACCAAGACTTTGTCACCTGATTTTCCAAAAAAGAAATCAGAAGGTCTTCGACAAATAGATGCGAAGAAAGTATATCCACCTCAGATTGTTAGAAGCGGCAAAGATGCAATACGCGATCCCAGTAAGGAGATGAAAATTTTTAGAGCTATTGAACTTCAACCCATTGATGTAGCTGCTTATTTAAAATTGTTGGGAGAAAGTTTAACGGTGATAGGTGAAAGATTGAAAGAACATAATGGACAGATAACTGTTTCTGGAAGTCTTTCGGTGCTATTGGATTCACTATTATGTGCTCTTGGTAGTTTGATATGTCTTACACAACAGGTTCCAGCTATTGGTACCCAAAACACTAATTCTTTATCAAAAACTTTAGAAAACATCGCGTATATCATGCCTGGACTATAAAAGATATTTTAAGGATTTTACAATGTTTGTGTATTGATAGTAAAAAATATTATTTTTTTGATTGCTTATTTGTTAGCGCATACTTTATAGATTGAAATCATGTGATTTATTTTTATGACAAAATTTATTTGTTTGACTAGTACTTATCAATTCAAAAGTACTGTATATTTATATTTCTAAAAAGTGGATTCAAATGAAATATCGGTTTGATTTTTTTAAATAATCTAATATTTTTATTAAATGGCGTGAATGAACTTTGCAAAATACAAAAATATTCAAAAATAAGTATAAGATTTTACATTGAAACCTAGATTAAATTTAAACTTTAAATTTAGGGGAGTGCTGGTTCAAAAATCTTTTGCACTGTACGCATCTTCAGTCTGTTTTCCAAATGCGTAACGAACATTATAGAAAATCTGTGTTTTTGTAACTTGTTTTATAAAACAGAAAGACGCATTTTTTAAATTATTTTTCAACAAAGATGCAGCATGTTACAAAGATTTCAGAAATTGGGGTAATTATGAGATTATAACAATCCAATAATAAAAATTCTACTTCGACAAATTTAGTGGATTGTTAAGTTTCAACAATCTATTATCAAAAATGTTCACGCTGCTCGCGCTCCTCTATGTTTATATCGGGATTATTCGCAATAATATTTATTTGTGCTGAACTTCGAAGTTACTCCAATATCATAGAAATAATACAAAGTGCAAAAATAATTGTAGATCTTTTTTGAATAAATCAATTTTCCCAAAAACGTAAGTTGTCTTGTTGCGCGTCATCCGGCATTGCAGCATATTTATTTCTCTCCAGTGATTGCTACCTGGTGCCTGAGATTTTTTGTGATTTATTTTTATAAGAGCTATATATTATTACCTCGTAATCGTCTGTACAAACTCTTGAGATTTTTTTATTATTATTTTCTTTTTTGAACGTTAGTATGTACGTATATAACTTATTTCAATTTAGCGGTATAACACGTATGTCTTTAATTATCGCTGCTTTCGTCATTATTATTCGAATAGTTCTAAATTTCACGATTAATATACCGTGAAAAGCTTTTAAGAAAACGCTGCAATAATTTTAAAAGCGTATCGTTCAAGCTCTATAAAATCATTTTTCAGGCTCGTTTACGGTCAAAAACAAATTAAGAATAATTATTTTTGAATGAGGCAGGTTTTTATTGAAATTGCAATATCTGTTAGCATGCGCGACTATGTTTTAAGTGTAATTCAAAGTGTAATTTCTCCTGTAGTTAAATATAAGACGTCAACTCAATCGCTAAAAATGTCATCCTTATAATCAAAGTTGAACACATAATATATATCATATCGTGTAACACCCATAAAAGACGCTGTACAAAAATGTACACTTTCAGATAATTCCCAGTCAGTGTTGGGCAGTAATGTTATTTAATGACGTTACATAGTTCAATTGAACAAATCCAATTTTTATTATCCGATTATAACAAATAACAGACTTTTTTCTTATTATACGTAAATTACGTACATTATTATGTAAATTATGTAGATATGAAATCTACAATAAAATCAATATTCAAAATATTTCTTATAAAAGTTGATTGAACGTACGGTTTGCATATAAACTAAAAAGTATAAATATACATATAATAGCAATTAAAACCAAAACGTGACCAGTGTACCATGCCTCATCATCATTATAAAGCCACCAAATAATAAACCTATAGATTGCACGTAAAACGGGGCTTGTCAAAAATAGCCATACATGTGTCCTATATATGACGAGCTATAATGTATCGTGAAAGTAAGATGATATATAGGAATCGACTCATACTTTTCAATTTTAAAACTTTTGACATATAGAGGAGATTATATTGAAATCAGAAATATCTTTGCTGAAAGCCACATAATCAAACAGACTCGTGGTTTTGTAAATCACCTCGCCTTTCAGTTTATCCACCTCAATCGCGCACAAATCAAAATATTCCTTGAGTTGAGGATGTGTGTCGATTCGATCAAAAATATGTTGATTAATCGTTTTTCCATTTGCTTTACATATAACCAACATTGCGATAACGGGTTCAAGCAGAGCCAAATTACGTTTTATTACTGATTTTGTATTATAAATATTGAAGTATTGTCCAAGCAAAATATTACATATATCAGAAGACACATTCCAAGCGCGTTTGAAGTTTTGACTGTGTTGTCGATAGATTGAATTTCCTGCAAAAATGGAGTTATATCTTTGTCATTTGCGATGTTTTTTGCCAATTTGTCGCCAAAATTCCAAACAAACTCTGCATTTCTGATATCCATAGCATATCGGTATTGCAAAGGCGTCGATCCGTCTTCGCCACGCGCATCTCCGTTGACTTTTTCATAATTATGATAAGATCATCAACTTCGTCATCGACATTTTTCACTAAGTAGTGCAAGATATTATGCTTGTGCTCATCCGTCATAGACATGTCAAATTGATATTTCAGTACTTTTTCCACAGCTTTCGCCGTGCCATTTTTCAGTATATCCAGTGCATTTGCATCATCGCATGAAGTTACGTCCAGTTGAGCGTCAAGTAAACATTGCAAAATTAATCGAGGAATATTTTTACGATTTCAACATTTGTCGGGCTTTCTTGCAATGCCAATTATTATCTTCATTATTGCAAATATACATGTCGGCATGAGATTCAAGAAGTAGTTTTATTATCGCAGATGTTGTCCTAGTAGGAGCGAAGTATTTCCAACTTTATTTTGCAACTTTACCTTGGATCCTGATTTGATGAGATACGTTGCTGTGGTTTCGTTGCCAAATTTAGCAGTATAATGCAATAGCGAAGATCCTGGAGCATCAACAGCTTTGTATAAATCTTTTGCATTTTGCAAAACGGACTAGACTTTTTCATCTTTCTTCTCTTTGATGTCCTCGAGTAGTTGAACGTCAAACTCGGACTTCAGTATCGTCAAAAAAGTAGCTTAACTGAAGAAAAATGTCATGGATCGCATGTACAGACTTCGATTTACTAATTTAATGTTTAGAGAGAAAAATTTTATTCTTTCAACAATCATTTAAATATTAAGTCATAGATAGACGTTCCAAAAAATCCATTAAAAAAGATCGTTGCACTAATAATTTCTGAGTCATTTTTTGCTGCTGCACGAAACAAGCTGTAAGAAATTTATAAGTTTGATATTTATTTTTATTGAACCAAGTAAACTTAAATCAAATAAAACTGCTCTTGGTAGATAATCAAATCGAAAAATTAGTTTTTTAAAACTTTATATTTCACAGCGGCCAAATTACTAGTAAAAATTTTCAATTAATATCAAATATTTTTCGAATGAATCATTTATCTTCACGCTTGATGAAGATACATAACCGAGAGTGGAAAAACGAAGGTTCAACCATTATAAAAAAACTAATGCGCTCAACAAAATTTTGAATATTTTTATTATTACATTGGTTGATTACTCACCACCATTGTAGTAATATTTTACAATTAGTCATTAAATAACTCTTGCTGATTATTATTTTCAAGTCCAACATCTAAGTATATTTTTACGAAGAGACTGGTTCAATAATTGAGCCAATGAATAGATAGGCGAAAGAAGGACAAGTCTAAAAGCGCGTTACGATTGGTCGTATAATACGAATGGCTCGAAATCAGCTGCTCAGAGAATGACGATAGTGTGTGTGTGTGAGAGAGCGTTGTAAACAAAGAGAGAGAGAGCGCGCACGCTGCTTTTGGATATGGCTCTTCTGCTTTTATAAGTGTATACAAGTCAGTCGCGCAACAAGATAGCTCGTCGTCGATAGTTCTTATTTGGCTTATACTGTTATTTTCGACACAATCACCACATATGCGCAAATCTCGCTTCGTTCGATCGCGACACATGCTTGGGAAAGCCCTCAGTCGGCTGGCAGCGCATTTTCCAATCGATCTTTGACAGCGACTCATAATCATTTTTTTTTTTGTTCCTGAATTTTTTTTTTCCTCGACGCATTCACGCACACGAGAGACGTAAAGCAACACCTACGACAATGGGCGTTGTATTTTTGGAGGCCATGGGCGACCCTTCGAGACAATACGACTGTAAAAATTGTAAGGCTTATCTAACCAACGAATTACAATTGAAGAGCACCGCATTCCAAAGTGGTAATGGCCGAGCCTTTTTGTTTGACAAAGTTGTCAATATCACGTCTGGGTAAGCGATATATAATATACTTTCTGCTCGCATATATACCTTTTCACAGCTTTTCATTGCGCAACTTTATTGACTTTTAAATATGCTGCTGCAGCTGTCTCTTTGTTATACTCGTTTCGTGCGTCGGTTGCGTGATTTAAACTAACAATGCTTTTTATCATGCGCCAAATTTTCTGCTGTTCCCCATTTCCATATTCTTTTATTTTAAATAAATTTCTTACCGCGCTATTTTCACAAAGTTTCACAGCGAAAAGTAATGTAATATTCCTTTTGCATGAAATAATTGCATAATTAATTGTACGTCACGCTTAAAAATTTTTGTTTAATTGTTTGTTTTACACAGTTATTTCTGGCAATTATTCCCAGCGTTAATTAAGTAAGTTTAATTTCTTTCTTTCAGCAAATCAGAGCGGAGAAACATGTTGACAGGTCATCATTACGTGCGCGACGTGCACTGTAAAAATTGCGATGAAAAATTAGGTTGGATGTACGAATTTGCCTATCAGAAAAATCAACAGTACAAAGAGGGTAAAATAATTTTGGAATCAGCGCAATTACGCCAATCAGGATAAAGCTCGGGATACACACACAATCATCGATGCGATAAATAGATTCATTGCGATATATTATAAGCAGTTTGGTTTTTCCTTCTTTTGTCCCAAAACGTATAGTTATTTTATCTTATCATTTGAAAAACTGAATAGTGCGCTAGTCCTCAAACGAAATATATTTTGAGTTTGTTGGTGTAGCATTAAACAACTGTATGTACGTATATCATCCAAATAATCATTCCCAATAATGTTCATTGATATATATCGATCCGAAATAAATATAAATATCTTTTACGTAATTGTTGTTGATCATTAGTTTTTACGTGTAGTATTAGCGCCTAAAATCGTATAATATAGTTGAAAAGTATATAGATCGATCGTGATTAGTGCATGCCAATAAAATGATTCGGAGTTAAAACTTTTAAAGCATGAGTGGGGAAAATAATTAAGAAATTTAACATTGAGAACTGCATTCTTTTATTAGACGTTGCGCATATGAATTTAGTTTGATTCGGTAAAATCATTTTTCACTTCTTGTCTATCTCTATATTTTCATAATTAAAATGAAAGCGAAAAGCCAATAGAATTTTTTTAAATTTATATCCTTTCTTAGTTTCAGTTGCTCATCAGTTTTCTAATTATCTTAGTGTTCTAGTGAAATTGGGGCGACATGAAAGCCACCACAGATCGTTAAATGTTAATTTATTATTAGTTTTATACGTTATTTTGTTTAAAAAAATTAATCTTACAATAATTTTTTCTTAAAATCGTTGCATATATTCAAAATAACATTTTTCTTGTATTTTCAGTAGTTTCTTTATAGATTATAAATTTTTTTTTGTTTTTTAAAACAGTAGATTAAAAATTTTGAAATACACATCTATTCATTGAAGATGATTAAAAAAAATCAAAAATTAGAATTTTTATTTTTGTTTCCACGTCACTTCAAACGTAAACAACACGAGAAAACAGTTGTGAACGCAGCCTAAAAGAGGCTTTACTTTCGAACAGACTTGCGCTTGGCGCTTCTTATGCTGTCAAGAGTTGAGAGTGTGAGTGGGAGAAAAACAAGCGACTTACCGAAGAGGCACAAATGTAAAAACAATAATGGGTGTTATATTTCTTGAACATATTGGGGGTACCCGACTATTTTCATGTGCATCTTGCGACACAAATTTAACAAACAGAGATCAGCTAATAAGCACAAGATTTACCGGAGCGACAGGACGAGCATTTCTCTTCAACAAAGTTGTTAACCTCAAGTACAGGTACGCGTCTTTTTTTTTTGCAATACTTTCTTCTGATCTTTCTCTTTCCGAAATTCGTTCAAGTGACTATTTCAGAACTAAAAAAAGTTATTCTTTACGCCTATTCATTCATTAAAAGCTCATTACTTGAGTTAATTATCGAAATTTGGAAATGTTTATTTACAAAACCATTCCATCAAATTTGATCTCTTATTTTGAATAAAGTTGTTGAGTCTAGTGTATTTTCTCGCATTAATATTGTTTTATTCATAGTATATTTCATTTGAACAAAATTATTACACCATCTATTTTCTATCTGTATTTCTCCAAAACATCACAACATTATATTGACGATCAAATAAACATTATAGCGAGGTCCAAGACAGAGTCATGTTGACAGGACGCCACATGGTTCGTGATGTGAGTTGCAAAAACTGTGAGGCAAAACTAGGATGGATGTATGAATTTGCTACTGACAAGAATCAACAGTATAAAGAAGGAAAAGTTATTCTAGAACGAGCACTTATTACTGAAACAGATGGGCTGGGTGAAAGTATATAAATTATCAAATAGTTTTCCAACATAACGTACAAGTTATATCCGAGTTGCATTAAAGATCAAGTTCATATTTATCATTTGCTTGCAAAATGTTTTTCACATACAAATTCAGTGTTTATCTTGTTGCTACTGTCATTACCAAGTTTTTTTTTGTATGAATTATATTTTTACAAACGACTGACACATTGTACAATTCAGATAGGGAAATCCTCATTTCAAATAAAGGAACACTTTGTATATAATGTTTTAATTTACTAAGTTAGGTGAAATTATATTTAAAAGACTACAAATTCATTGTAGTCTTAATTTTTGTTAGTCTAAAGATGAGTGTGTGAATCGGAGAGACAATTATCTTTTTTTTTCAATTTTACATGACTGTAAAAATGATTGGAAAATTCAATTAATGATTTGTAAGAAAAAATTTTGAAATATCTGAATAAAAATGTTCTAACAATGTAAAATACCGTTGTTCATATTTTTTATAATTATTGTTATTACCTTTTTTTAGTTTTCAATCTTGTCGTGTTTTTTGTCTTCATAATAAAAGACATCTTATTTCGTTTGCTAATTGAAACTTTCCGACAAACCAATTTCTAAATTCACCCCAAGTTTTACGCCCTCTATCCCACATCCTATGTTGGCGCGTTTTCACGAGGGAAGCGGCCGCTTCTACACAACACACCCCTCGTTCACTTGAGATCTATAACTATATAGTGCTATATAGTCATAATTTTCCGAGAATCACACGCGAGGCGAGAGGAAGTAGTTCTCAGTCGATACATTTTCCGCCGATTGCTCGTAGTTTTTTTATACAGTTTTATTTCGGTAGTGAAAGCTTTCCAAACAAAATATACAGAGTTTCTTAACAGTGGTTATAAGTGAACTGTCGTTATAACTCCAAAAAGAAAAAAAACGTATCGTGTACAACGCTTGGCGTGACCGCCTTTTACCTAAAGCATCTTTGTTGATATGTCCATCGCAATAATTAACACGTTTTATATAACTTTACATTGTCTCGCTGATGCTTAATACAAGATGTTTAAATACGAAATGGTTATCAGTTATGCAAATGCAGTGATTACATGATATCTAATCACCAGGATTGGCCAAAAGGACAATAAAAAAATGTAATCAATACTCATAGTTTTCATCAACAAAGCGAACGAAGTCTTGGAAAAAGTTTATTTTTATCAGAAATGCAGATCAAAAAAATTATTGAGACTGACAATACATAATTGAGAGTTCAATTATAACAATAAATGTGAAAAAGATAAATGCACATTATGATGTTTTGGAACGTTCTGCTAATAAGCATCAGTTTACATTTTGTGTACGGAATAGCTCCCAGTAAGTTACTCCACAATTATTTTCTTTGTTCTTAAGTTCAACTACCTACTTGTATTATTGCAATTCTAGATCAAGCAGGTGGCTACTGTGCTCCATATAATGGCAAAGTTTGTAAAAAATATCTAACTGGCATTGGTACAGTGTGGTTTAATGATTCTATTGACAACCCGAGTGGATGGTTGAATGAAAAAATTACAGCAGATTTGTGGGAAGAATTAATAAAACAATTGCTTGAACCATGTCGCTCTGTTGCAGAGGTAATATATTTTGTTGTTCATGCACTGCTAGTTGTTGATCAAATTTAAACTAGGTGTTGTTTTTTGTTCTAGAAAATGTTATGCTTTTATGCCTTCCCACAATGTCAAGGTGGCATTGGTCTGCCTCTCTGCTATGATGATTGTATAGCTCTAAAATTTCAATTTTGTTTCAATGATTGGGCTTTAATTGAAGATAACAAACTGAGGCAGATTTATATCAGATCTCGAGGTCATTTTAGACTACCAGAATGTGAAAAGTTACCAAAGATTTCTAAGGAAAAAATGATGTGCTCGCATGCTTCTCTAACAGTTGTTGATCAAAAACTTGTAACACGTAAGTACTAACTATTGAAACGTGAACAAGGAATAGATATTTAATGTTAAATTATTTTAAAAAAGATTCTGAATGAACTGATTAAAGTTGAGAATAATATAAAATTTAATGTAGAGTTTCAATGATCTTGTTAAAATTTTTAGATGACTGCTATAGAGGTCGAGGACGTTTTTATATGGGTACAGTGAATAAAACAAAAAGTGGTAGACCATGCCAAATGTGGAGGGATCAAAAACCACACAGCCACGAAAGCCCACCAGATGTTTTCCCACAAATTCGTGATGGAGAAAATTATTGTAGAAATGCTGGTGGTGATGAGCAGATGCCATGGTGTTTTACAATGGATACTAGCACAAGATGGGAGCATTGTGACATTCCTTTGTGTGGTATGAAAATCGCTATTGTTGTATGTCACAATATTTGTAAAATTCATATATTTAATTCAATTCTTTTCAGATAACATAACAACCGTAAACATAGAGAACACTCCAAGTGATTTAATAATAGAGAACTTACTGACCCCAACTTTTATAATTATTATATCAGTTTTAATATTGACAATTGTTATTATATCTTTACTGATTGTTCTCATAAACCAAAGATTCCAGAAGCGTCATCAAGGATACAATCAAACTGAATCTCAGGTATACTATCAAATCATATTAAATCAATATCAAAAGATTTTATTGGAGTATTATATTTGCCTTATTCAACTGTATTGATGTTAATGATTATGTCATTCATTTAGGAAGTCAATATTGATTTGAATAAACTGCCAGATAATGATGCATATCATAAAACGAATATTCCATTGAATCCAAGATTGGAAAAACTTGAATTTCCCAGAAATAATGTAATATACATAAGGGATCTTGGTCAAGGCGCCTTTGGAAGAGTGTTTCAAGCCAAAGCACCTGGTCTTGTACCTGGTGAAGAATTCACAAATGTTGCAGTAAAGATGCTTAAGGAGGAAGCTGCTGATGATCTGTTGAAGGACTTTGAGCGAGAAGCTTGTCTCTTATCTGAATTTGACCATCCCAATATCGTGAAACTCCTGGGAGTTTGCGCTCTTGGCCGACCCATGTGTCTTTTGTTCGAGTATATGGGACGCGGCGATCTGAATGAATTTTTACGCACGTGTTCCCCAGGAAATTATATAGTACGGAACATGGAAAAAGATGATACTTTTATAGATTCACGGCTTTCGCATATGGACCTAATAAATATTGCACGACAAATCGCCTCGGGCATGGTCTATTTATCCGACAGGAAATTCGTACATCGAGATTTGGCCACGCGCAATTGCTTGATCAATGACGAGATGGTAGTGAAAATAGCAGACTTTGGTTTATCACAGAAAATTTATTTGCAAGACTACTACAAGGGAGACGAACAAGATGCCATTCCAGTGCGATGGATGCCGCTAGAGAGTATTTTATACAACAAATATACCGTGGAATCTGACGTTTGGGCTTTTGCCGTTTGTTTATGGGAAATATTCAGCTTTGCACTTCAGCCCTACTATGGTATGACTCACGAAGAAGTTGTCAAGTATATCAAGGAAGGAAACGTTCTTCAATGTCCAGACAATACCCCACAGTCAGTTTACGAGCTGATGAAACTTTGCTGGAATAGAAAACCTTCTGAAAGGCCAACTTTTAAATTCATCTTCGAATCACTTAATAACATAAAGTCTGAACTAAAGGCTGAAAACAAGTCAAATAGCGTACCTCTTCGTATACATCTGTAAATGTCATTTGGATTCTTTTATGTAAAAAGGTATGATAGTCTATTCATGGTAAGAAAGTAAGAAAATCATTTACACTCTCCTCGTATTAGATGTATGCGAGTCTATAAAACTTTTATACAATTTTTATACAATGCATACAAAAATGTTGTGAGATCCTACAGATTTCTCTGAAATCCTGTTACCACTAAACGTATAAAATTAGTACAACTGTAAAGCTCTAAGAACAAATTTTACAAAAGCGTTTCATATTCACGTTGTATGTTCATAATGACTTTATATTTTTTAAATTTCGATTGATTTTTTTTAATTCATTAAGTTTTATAAGATTGATATTTTAGCTTGTTAATATTTCATTAAGTTTTCGATCAAACTTCATTATGAATTATGATTTAAAGATCTTTTTGATTCAAACCTTGTTAATGATAAGTAATTGAGTAATAAAAATACAAACAATTGATGTGGAATGCTTTTGTTTGAAAATAATTGAAATGCCTATGTAAATTTTGATTAACTAATAATTATGTTGGAGCAATGGCACAAAGCTTGTTCAACGATCTATACATTTATTAAGATAGTCTTATTTTGTTTAATTTATTTTGTACTTTATTTATTTTTAATTAGATAAAGTAGAATTATTACAAGGAAACTAATGCATTTCTGAAAAAGAAAACAATTCCAGTGTTCCATTCTCTTCATTCTGTATGTAATATCGTAACTGCAAAATACGATGTGACTGATAAAATAAAGTGTTGTTTTTCATAAGAAATTGAAAGTTGTATTAACATTTTTCTTCCCCAAAAATCTGGATTTGGTAGAAATAAAAGCTTTGCTAAATATCTTTATATAAATATATTTTTCAATTTTATAAAAACAATTTTCACACAAATTATTTACTAAATTATACTATGCATATAAATAAATAATAACAATGTTGCTTATAAATAATTTATATACATTTTAATTGAGAAATTGTTTTTTTTTTTCAATCGTTATTTCACAGTTCATACGGTAATTCGTCAAATAGACTTATCATTTCGTCGTTATTGTATTTGACAGTCTTTTCATTACAATCTACATTTCTATCTATACATTTTTTACTTTGAAAATCTTGTGGTATGAAAATTTGAGATGAGAAAAATAATTCTTTATCATCAGCAATTTTGTTCCAGTTAATGCGTTTAAGAGCTGATTCTTTATAAAAACATTTTCTAAATGCCATACAATGAACATGTTGTAATTTTTCATAACTAATTCTCATAAAACCTAACTGTGCTAAAACTACTTTCCATGATGTATTTACAATTTTTGTATTTGCTCCTGCATGTTTGGAGTCAGGAGTAACAATTAATAATATTCCTCCACTTTTAAGCAACTGGTAGGCTTTATCACAGCATGAAAATCTCTGCTTTGGGCATGGTATATATTCCAAAAGCAATGAAAAAACCACTGCATCAAAAGAACCTTTTTGCATCTCAATCAAAATCTCTTTATCTTCCGAATAAACTGTTTTGTTGTCTATTTTTAAATTTAAAAAATCACATTTTATCACATCTTTTGAATATGGAGCTATATCTATAGCAGTCACAGTAAACAAACTGTCATCACTAAAAGGATTATAACAACTACCAACATCTAAAACATTTATTTTGGATTCTATTATTGTTTCTACATGTATTGTTTTCATATTTTCTAATTTTTCAGTATCATCATGCATCAAATGCTTTTCTTTTTCATCAAACTTGCTCATTCCTCCTTTTGTAAAATAGCTTTTGCATTGATTTTTAATCCATTCTATTCTACAGTATGAAAGAGGATCTGTTACTTTTGATTTGGTTCCCCAGTGCTGTGTAGCTAACTGATACATTGATTCAGCATAATTCTAAAAAAAAAGGTCTTACATAAAGATCACTCAAATATAAATGTGCCCTATCATTAAATTTAAGCATATATATTCAATATTACTTTTAATTTTTCCTCCTGCAAAGTGTGTGTTTTCCATGCTTCACTCGCTCCATGTTTTTCACAATCATTACGAAGCTGCAGATGAATATCTTTAATAAATGTTGCTAACTTCTTGTGCTCTTCTGAAGCTTTTAATTCTGATTTTCTTGTTATTTTTTTATTATTTTCAATACTTTCATCCATTTTTCCAGGTTAGAAAAATAAACTAGGTAGAGGACTTACACTGAGATTGTTTAAAAAACCACTCAATATTTCAAATAAATGAATCAAGACTTTTTTTAATATACCGTGATATACAGTACTTTACTTTTCTTTTCAAAGTAATATTTTCGTCCGATATCAACAATTCCAACATCAACAATACACGTGATGATACCTGTAGACAGCAGACGACGTAAACACTGGCTCAATAATGCAATTAAATCTTTAATTTTCAATAAGAAACTCAAAAGACAGTAGCCATGAAGTTTTTTTTTTATAAATTGAACAGAATAAGCTACTATTATTGAAAAATATCAATATAAATTTTTATTTCATTGAGAATTAATGTGTTACAACAATAAAAAAGATTTTTTTAATTTTAAATCTACCGCTTTATTACAACGTTGATCAAAACACCTCCCTAAAAAAAATCTTCGAAAGAAAAAGATTACGCTGAAGTCATGTTCGAAAAGTAATCGTAATACGGAAAATTATATTGGAAATATTTAATAATATAAAATGATTGTAAATTTATCTGATAACTTAGCATCATTTTATTGCTGGAAACCAACTTTTTCGTGACCTGGACATTAAAATATGTCAAATTCAACTACTTGGTTTTGTTCAATCTAAATAATAACCTGCATAATCATTACCAGAAAAATCTACATAAATGCACGTAAAATAAGTAATAATAAACAATCGTAGTAGTGCATGCCCAGCAGACAGTAAATTTGGTGCATACAGTGGTTCGAATTGAATAGTGGATTTAATGGCTCATAAAAAATTATACATTGCCATCTTACAGCATACAGTGGGTCGTTGATGCTGTAGGGAATGTAGGTGAGAGAAGAACACTATACACATTCTCTACTTTACTTTCAGTTTGTATTTTATTTCGGTAAAAGGCACATACACGAGTATGGAAGCAAGCTGTTCGCTGTTCGCTGTTCCACACTCGACTGACTCATGCGCAGCGACTCTCACGGAGAGAGCGCTAGGCGGCGGAGCCCCACAATGCCTAGCTCCTAGCTCCCTCTGCAGGTCACTTTAATAATCGAACTACCTTAGGCTGTTCTGCGCGAGCACGCAAGCCGCCTGCCGCAACTACGATTATTCCGTGTTTCATATAAAAACGTAAGTACATAATTCTAATATTAATTCATTTGTTTGATAAGTGCCATTGGAAACCTTAGTCTTACTACTTTCAAAAATCCCAACTGGAATGGCCGAGATACTTTTAAACTGACTTGTTAGGAATCAAAACACTGGCCATTGCAGTCCCATCAGACATTTTTCCCCACTAAAATGATTAGGTAACCGAGTCCGACACATCTCCAATAATACGAACAATTCGGAGATAGTCAAGGATTCCACAGAACTGTCATAAATAGAACAAGCGTCGATACACATTTTTAGAAATTTTTTCGACTTGATAGCGTTCTACTTGTTCTTACACTAGATTATCAATGCCGTAAATTAACACTTGTAGTATCGTCTGTTATATAGATATCATGTGATCCCTCGGTGGTAATACATACTTGGCTAACCAACAAAAAAATGCACCGTATTATCTTAGTATACTTGTAATTTGGAATGTAACATTCTAATTCTGACTTTGTAGAATTGGTGATCTTATGATCGGATTCTCATACGGGGGAAATGTCAGTTACTTTTTTATCACAGTTGTAGTATTGATTTTCTGTTAGGCTACTGATTGTGAGTATAAGGAGTATTTACAATTACTTTTGCTGACTATTACAACTTAATGATCATATGAATATTCGTGTATGATAACATCAGTTACAAAATTCTATCCAAATTAATACATATGTAATTCAATGTAATCATATTACTTCTTATAAATTGCATGATACGGTGCAAGTGTCAGGAAAAATTTGTGCATCAACTGACATTGGTAAGATTTCTTATTAAAGCTTGAATATCAAATCAAGATTCTATACAAAAACTACCCTTTTTACATTATTCTTTTCATATAAAAGTGATGCATTAATTATACATAATAATTGCTTTTAGTTATTTTGAACTTTACAGACAAATTTATATAGCACATAGAAATTTCAAATAACATATACTTTTGCATTATACAACATTAAATTTAGTGGTCACCTTTATTTAACTTTTATGTAATAGTTCAAATTGAAAATTTCTTATACACAATATTTATTTGATTTTAGTATCATGATTTTGAATTGAAATTTATTTTATTTTAGTTCAAAATGGCTGCAAGAGCTTTTACAACTTTCTTGCGTCATGGTGCAAACAAAGTGCAAACACGTTCATATTATACCATTCACAACAAAATTGGAAACCGCGAGGTTGTTGGGCCAGGAATGAATCAGGAACCTACTTACCTTGATTTAACAGAGTTTCCCATGCCTGCCATCCGATACAAGGAGATCACTCCTGACCTTCAGGTAAGAAAATTATATGAAATTATGTAAAATAATAGTGTTGCAATTAATCTTTAATCATTGTAATCATTCAGGTTCTGAAAGAAAAGGAAAAAGGTGATTGGAAGAAGCTCACAATTGATGAGAAGAAACAGCTATACAGAGCAAGCTTCAGACAAACTTTTGCTGAAATAGAAGCACCCTCTGGAGAATGGAAGACCATTATGGGAGTTACCTGCTTTGGTATCGCTTTATCGATATGGTTTTACATTTGGCTCAGAAACTATGGTATGTATTTGCTGTTTAAAAAAAATACATTCGTACAAACTGCAATTCTAATTTTACGAAATAATTTCAGTTTACGCCCCTCTGCCCGACACGTTCAGAGAAGAACGTCGACTTGCACAGTTGGAACGTATGCGATTACTAGACAACCAACCTATTTCGGGACTTCCGAACGTCAAGCGCATAGAGTAAAGAAATTTTTTCTAGTAAGTTGATGCAGTAGTAAACTTAAACAAAACTCTGCTATTGAAATTCTTGTATAAATCTGCATTAAACCGTGCAAATAAAATTATTAGAGATATAATGTCACCACCGTTGATGATTTATTTAAAATTACTTTGCATATTAATAATGGGTGTTATCGTATGTAACACTTTCAATTATCAGCAATAAGGCAGATAAATAACTGTTCTGGCAAATAAGTTTATAAAAAATTTGCTTTACCAACACATTCTGTGTAATTTAAGTTCTTTTATCGATAAGCATGAAATAAAATGTTACTAATAAAAATTATCACAATTGTTTTTGTTCTTAAAATTACAGTTTTCGATAAAATAGTAGATTTTTTAACGTGATGAATGTAAACGTGTCCATTAGTTAGATTAAATTACGAGGTGGACCATGAATATATAAAATAAGAATTCATAGATTTTTAGACATAGCTATAATATAAATGAATATATAATAGTTACTCACGTTAATGACAGCTCAATATCTGAACAGAATATTGCTGATCGCAATTATATGACATTTTCTTTTTGTAAGAAATGAGCTTCAGTTTAATCTATTTTTTTCTTCTCTTTCGCTTTTATTTAACAACTACCTTATTGCTACATCAATTTCTTTGAGGCAGTAGCGACTTGATTTGATTTACATATATCAATTCTTATAAAGTTAACCAATTAAAAATGCAACTATCCGGTTACGTCGTCTTTCTTATAATCAAATACTCCGTTCCAGTTAAATAATTGAAAAGAAATTCAGAAGCAATTAGCCACAATTAAATAATTATTTGAGGTTGGATTATTTATTATACCTATAGAAAACAAATGACAAACAGCTTTTGAACGGCAAAAACTTTTCGCTTTGCTTGAACGCAAATAATGTCCACACAAGGAGAAAGTCGCTTTTAAATGTAATTTGTATGTATTTTGAAACTTGACACAATAGAAAAAAAATGTTAAACATCACCCAGTCAGTCTACATTTCTCGCAAGTAAACTAAAAGATTCATGAAAAGCAACCAACTTTGTTATTCATACTTGAAACAAATAAAATTTTTTGCTGATATAACCAATCTTATACACGCGTAGTGATTTTTAAATTCACAATCAACTTTATGTATTAAACGTGTACATGTAAAGAGAAAGAGAGAATTTATCGTCGTGGATAAAAATGACGTTACATACTGCTGAAACGCTTTATTACTTATGTAAGAGCAGTAAATTCTTGAGCTTTTCGATCCACCGGTCTATGGAGCTAGTCTTGATCATGTCTGGTAAGTTAATTAGTATTTCATTGAATTATTATATACATTTATTCTAGGAGACTAACGTTTGGTATCGCTCGAGTTTTAAATTAATTAATAACCCTTTGCTTTTTTTTATCTGACCTGCGAGCATATCTAATCACAATTTTTATAAAATTAGAATTTTCGTTTAATATAATTGAATAGTCGTTTTTATTTATTCCATATGCAACTGACGTTGAAATTTTAATGCGAAATGATGCACATAATAACTATTTGATGAGGCAGGATATAGTTTGATAAACTTTGCTTGTTAACGGTATGCTAGTTTAGATTTGCGCGAATGTATCGTGTTCGTGTATTCTATGTGAGGATGGATACTACTTTGAGTGTAATACTGTCTGATGTGCTAATATTGAATGTTAAACTGTGATCATACTCAGCTTATATTAGGTTGTTAATTAAAACCAATTTTGTAAAATTAAGAAAAAAGACGTGCCCCCGTGAGTAAATGTATGTGTTTAAAAAAAAGTGTGTGCCTCAATATTTTTCTTACGTAATTAAAGCTAAATCGCAACATTTTAAACATTATTAATATCCAAACGTCATTCCAATTGTACATTTTACGTTTAATGCATGTAAGTTCATTATTATAGCATATTTTATGCAAAAAAGTACGAAGGGCCCTTATCTTTTAAAAAAATATTACGTGCTCTGAGGCACGTGCCTTTTTTCAACCGGGAATCTCAATTCTAATATTGAAATATCAGATTAGGTGCACTCAAAGAAAAATAAATAGTCGTTTCAAGCAAATTAATTGACGCAATTTTCGTGTGTGCATAGTATAGCTTGAGCCTCAAGTTATTTGTAAGCATCGCGCTACAATTATGAAAGCAATTATCAACCTTCTATGCCAAACAATTTGAGGATCATACTAATAAATTTTAAAGATATTTCAGTTCAGTTTTTGCAATTTTCGGTTTACGATTCGAAAAAGAAGTGACGCTTTAAAAAAAAATCATTATAAAGTGTGTCGCATACGACAATTCAATTGTTGCGCACGAATTTTTTATGTACTTCAAAAGGTCGACAACTTGCTGGAAGACTATTTTTTGCGCCATCGATTTTCCACCCCATCACAAAATGTTGTTCGTGTTTAAAATATTTACGGAATTCCAGGAACGACTATTCGCGGTAACAATGTACTCTGGTTATTAATAATTAATCTATTCCAATATCGACAAAAGTTTAAATGCGGATAATTGAAAAGAACCATCGAGTGGAGATAAGTAGTGATTGATTTTCAATATCCAATTAGTAAAAATAATAGATGAATACTCGCTGAGAGATTGCATAGTTCTCGAAAAAATTGATTATGGTGAAATTTTGGGAATCTTATTCATACATATGTTTCACGGCATACTTTCTATATAAATATACTCATCGATTCATTACTTAATAGCAATTTCTTCATATGACAAATTTTTTTCTAATAAAAGTATTTGAACTTAGCATTCCTTATATATTGATTTCGAAGGACTCATTTTGGATTAAAAGCGTACTCGCTATTCCAAGATATTCATTCTAACAAAGATCACATTAACAAAATAAGTTTAACTACTAAACTTGAACACCGCTGTTTTAATTTTCGATAAAAAATATTTTCCTAAAAATTTAATCAAAAGTCAATCTCTCAAAAAAAAAGGTATATCCTCTCCGCCGGTTGAAATTGTGAGCAACCGAAAGAGCTCGGATTTCGGAGTAAAAGACATCGATCGACAAAGCCGCCACAGGCCGCTGCTGATTATTATATGTCCGCGACGCATTATAACAATCCGCACCGCTGACGTTATAATAATATCAGGGCATCAGGCGTGTCGCGTGCATGCTTGTACGCAGGCGCTCGCACTATACACACATCCCTCTCCTTCTACATATATATATATATATATAACGTCAGCTTCGCGCACTTCCGCTCAAGGGCTAACGCGAACAATCAGCACTTGTACAACGTACCTACTGCGTGCTGCTGAATAAAAAAAAAATTTCTGCTTTTTTTTTTTTTCGTTGGCCTGCGCTGCGAGCGACAGCTTGCAGAAACGTGCGGCCGAGAATGAGGCTAGACAAGTGCCCCCCGAGAGAGAGAGAGAGAGAGATCACGTATATACCACGGCGTACTTCTCGACTTTCCATTGACGCGAGCGCTCGTGTGCAGTTATTTTTGAGCGAACGTGCTGTGCTTTCAACTTTGTTCACCTCGTTTCTCTTCTTCTTCTTTTTTTTTTCGCTCTGCTTAGCTTTGCTTTCTTCGCTGCTTCCTTGCTCTTTCTTGCGGGATCGCAGTATAGGTAGCAGAAGAAAAAACAACAACGATGTAATTCGCATTGTTGGCCAGCAAGCTGCTTTACTCAAATATGTACGTTGAGGCCTCGCTTTCTCGTTCGCTTTTTTTTTTCACTGATTTTTCACGAAAAAAAAAGAAAGTCCGCACTACTGCTGCTGCTGAACTTTGTTCATTTTCCAGGAGGAACTCCGAGCGAGAGGCAGCAGCAGTATAGCCTCTCTCATTGTCGACCCTGGCTAACTTTTATGCGAGACATTTAATGCTATTCCGTAGAAAAAAAAAAGAGAGAGAAGCAGAGCAGAATTACACTACGACTGAGAAAGAGAGACAGAGCTTGTTGATCAGTTGTTGTCTCATTTCCCCAGCGAGAGTTTAAGAAACTTTTCTAACTTGTATCTATACATCCAACAACCAACGCAAAAGTACACACATACAAGCAATGACGTATAATGGAGAATTGATGCGATATAATATCCCAGAGTGCGGGCGAAGCTTTTTTCCGTCGTACCATAACAGATTTGTACTACTTATTCTGTGTGCGCCGCATATACGCGATGCGAAAGAGCCACTGAAGTACATTATACCTCGAAAGCTCTCTCTTCGCATTTTTCCTGCAAGAAAAGCCTATAGACGTTATGTATCCCTTTGAATATTCTATGCACTCTTTATCCTTTTGGATATATTAACAATTCCTCGTTTGAAATTCAGATACGAGCTTTACCGCGCCATCCACCGACCGACAAGCAAAACCCTTTTGCCGGTACGAGGACGCGGGAAATAAAATATAATGGACATAGTCCAAATTCCTTTTTCTCTCTCTCTCCCTCCCTCTCGTCGTTCCTTTGTAGATTACTATACGCGCAAATTTTAATCAAAAAGGCTATAGGGAGACATTACAAAATTCGTGAAAAGTCGTCGCAGCTCGGTTGGCTATGGAAGATTCTCAGGCGTTTTAATAAAAGCCCACGAAGACGACGACGCTGAAAGCGAGTATAGCGGGTAAAACAAATAGAGCAATTGAGAGAGAGAGAGAGAAAGAGAAGAGGCTCTGCACGCGGAATTGAAATTTCCATCGCAGCAGCAGCAGTGGCGGTGGCAGCTCGGCCGTGTGGCGTATAAGAAAGAATCTTCATCTCTTTCTCTCTCTCTCTCTCTCCACCGTCTAATTTGGATGATAATTCAAGCGCAGGCTCGGGGAAAGCTCTCTAGGATAGACGCCGTGCGCGTAATGGCGCTTCTCTCTCTCTCTTTCTCCCTCTCTCTCTCTCTCTTTCTCCAGCCGTCGACTATGATTACAGCAGCAGCAGTATAACAAGTATAGAGCACACATTATGCCTTTTCATTATACATATAACTTGTGTCTCACTCTCGAAGTATACGAATGCACCGCAGCGAGCGATTGATCTTTGGCCCAAGCAGAGAGAAATACACATAAAGTATCTATCTCTCATATACAACGTCGTCGTCGTCGTCGTCGTCATCGTCGTCGTATCACAGCGAAAAAGCTCGGTCGCTTTCGGCTTTAGCTTGGCTGTATATGAGCAAATCCACAAAAAAACTGGCGTAATTCGAGAAAGTATTTTCAAATATTCAAACTGGGTGCACTCTC
>JAWWMK010008554.1:0-26554 GCA_035047105.1 Galeopsomyia nigrocyanea
CGAGCGTAACCCCGAGTTTTTAATTTGCCAAAACCCGAACGAAGTTATGGCAGTTTTTTGTGGAATTGGCCATATATATCAATAATAATACAGTTTCCATTCGTTCCCCGTCAACGGCTCTACGACGTAACTTACTCCAGAAAGCGCGGTATAATATTTCATGGCTGCTGCGAGAGACATAAAAAAATTAAACTACAGAAACGTCAGCATCCAAATCCCTAAGGCAATTCGCATGAGCAATAATGCTCGGGTGCGTCTCTCATCCCTCAGCTAAAAATGCCTTTACGACTGCCAACGTCAGCTGCTCCCAGCGGCTCTTCCATTTTATTGGCCAATTGTTCGCGCAAAGTGTACATAAAATCGTCCGATCGGAATATGCCGCTACCCGAGTTTATGCGCAAGTGTGTACTTACGACTTAGGTGGTCAACAGCTTCGCCGCTCGCTCTTATGAGGCTGTTAAAAGGGCTTATATTTTCGGGCTTGTTACAGCCACGCCAAAATTTTATTGCCATGTCGTTGCACGATAAACAATGGAAACACGCTTTTCATAACATATTTTTTTTTATTACCGCAGGGTGTTTGGTTTGTACACCTCGAAACGACTTTTGTTCGGGTTGCAATGCATAGCTGAAAATTTTACGCATTGTTTATTGAAAAATAAAGTAAAACAAGAGTAAAGTAGCTCTTAAAGTACTAATTAGTTCGATTTCCTTACTCAAGGTAATACTAGCAATATAATTTAGCAGTGTGTTTTGACCAATTTAAAACCTCCTATATTGAAAAATTTCAAAACAAATTGGCTTTCTTTCGGTGAAAGAAAAGTATCAACGTTTCCGGAAAAAAACTCGAGCGAATGAGGTCATCGAATGGCAAACAAAAAAAAGTGTGCGACGATTTTTCCTCTTTGCAAAGTGCGATGCAAAATAGACGCAAGCATCTGCGCGACGTAGCTATACATAGACAGAGAGAAAAGTATTCGCGCAGGCGACACAGTCTCTTTAATCCTCGAGGGAGAATACACAAACAAATGGAGTGGAAACGTTGAACTTTCGCGCGAAGGAAAAAAAAGAAAAGAATTTCGCGATTTGTAAAACGAGATAAACGGATACAGCCTGGCAACGCTTTGGGCGCCGAGCAAATACAGATAAATGAGAATTTGCGCTTTTCAGGATGTATTTTACGTATATTCAAAGTGGCTTTTGCCGTAAATCATGCGGGTTTAATTAAATGTACCTTGATGATTGTTGGATGATGCGAATTAATGTATTCTTTCTACGGGTACGGAATAAACTGAAAATTAATGATGAATTCAAAGATATAAAATAAAATATACAATATTGGATTTGACGTCAATCATCAATTTGCATCGTGCTTATTTGACAGGAGTATTGACTGTTTTTTTTCCATACGTATACGTCGTTTCCATATCAAATTAGTTACACGGCTTTCGTGTATAGCACAATTGGGGCATTATTTGCCACGACGGGATTAATTTATGCATGAATCTAGGAACACGTATACAAGGTAAGCTTTCGCGTTGTTCCATATCAAAGTAAATTTACTCGAGAAAATCATACCGCCTGATGTTAATCTTTCTTCTAATTCAATAAATGAAACTCGAGTTGAAGTGATATTTTTTTCAACCGTATTTCTCCTCTTGAATTAACAAAACAACTACTTCTGAAAGAGACATGTTGAGGGTCAGAACTTTTCGATTGTTATTTAAAATAATGTTTGTACACTTCCCTGAATCTATGACAATTTTCATTTCTTCATTTTTCATCGTTGTACGTGCACAAAGCAATGAAATTACTAAATAAAAAGAAAACACATAATATAACAAGAAAACAGCGAATATATATCAAATTTAAAGCACAACGTACGTAAGAATAATAGCGGGGCAATCGGTACACGTCGTCGAAACTTTCGTGTCCCGCGTGTAAATGTCGCTTGGGTTATATGCGCGCACACACAAACACACACACACACACACACACACACACACACACACACACACTTTGCAGCCGAGCGTTCCTCCAACGCGTATATGGCTTAATGAATGGCTCCTCGTTGCTCAAACTTTTCGGAATGGTGAAAAATTCTCGGACTCGCGTCGTATAACTAATGGCGCTTGTGTGGTATGCCCCATTTCCTCCCTACGGGAATCCGCTCTTTGGTAACTACGTAAACACGCCGTGATATTTTTCGCTTCTACTTTTTCTTTTTTCTTTTTTAATTTGTCTAAAAAATCTGTGTGAACGCTCGGAGTTTCGAATATTTTTCCCCCCTTTTTTTTACTGTGTTCTCGAAACTTCTTTTTTTTGTTACGTTGCTCGATGTGATTGTTACCATGTTGGGCGGAATGAATATTGCATTTGTTTATTTTAAGCGATTTTTTACTCGTAAACATAGACTTGGAGACTGGAAATTAATGTGGTTACGGTTTCCGCCGTTTGATCAATGTCAAATGTTTCAACGCGTACAATATAGAACTGATTTTCAGTTTTGGCGAAGAGGAGCAATGAGATGCAAAAAATTGCGGTGATATAAGCTTTGAAATATCAAAAAAAATATTCAACGTTGGTGTAAAAGTAAAGAGGAATTTTGAGCTGCTACTGTGAAATACGAATCTCATAGCTTGAAACCGGGGGAAAAAATTGAAAAGACACATTTTTACGCTGGAGAAAGTGCAGCGATAACGTGTACTTGGAGATGCTGTAAGAGATGATGTTTCCAACGCAGTGAAAGAATATAAAAGGCAAGAAAAGCTTCGAATGACAGGCAAACAAAAGACGGTTGACGGTCGCGCGCATCGGTCTTTAAAATGCCAGAGGGGGGAAACAAAAAGGTTTTTGTGTAACTCCCCGCGCTTGATATTTTTCCTCGTATTTTCATCCGGTTGCGCGCGAGCGAAGCAAGAAAAAAGGACGTCGGGAAAGGATAAAAATATTTTTGCACCCTGCTCGCCGGATCAACTGTCACTTCTGCGTCGCAATTACGCCGAGCAATGGGTTTCAGTACAATTATTATGATTCTTGGAAGTATTTTTTAGGACTGCTATTACATACGCCGTTCCTCTTTAGAATTCTCTTTAGAATTTAGAACTGTTCATTTTTTTCAGCTTCTGCCGGCTTTGAATTACTTCTCTGAAATAAAAATGGTGATTTTTTTTTTCGTACAGTATATTCAAATTTCAAGTGAAATTCAAAACCATGTTTGTCGTAATTACAAGCAGCTCGTTGTGCGTAAAAATTTAAATAATAAGTTGTAAATGTAACATATATATTTATTTTGAAATTAGATGGTAAACTGAGTTCTTTGAAAGAAAATTTTAATTGGTTATTAATCTGAGTACAGATTCTGATATATTTTGTCGCCACAATTTTTTTTTGGTCATCATTTGTAATATTTTAAATAAATATTGTAACTGAAAAACTTTCTCGCTAGGAAAAAATTTGTTTATCAAAGAAAAGTTGAAAAGACGCTAATTGAGCTAGTGCAACGAATTCTTCGCACAAGCTAGATACATATCCCAGGATGAAAAAAACAATAATCGCGTTGCAAAGGATAAAATGAAAAATGTTATTTTATTTTATTTTGCGTCGATGAACAGCGTAAAAAATGATTCAGCAGCTAACGAACGGAGTAACGAGCAATTCGGAGCGTTCTATACAGCGAATACTTTTACCTCTCGCGAATCACTCTGGTAAATGAAAACATCCGCGCTGATTGAACTCTCTCTATCTCTCTCTATCTCTTGATGCACGTAACGAGTTCGAAACGTTGGCGCTTGCCTTATTAGGTGGGCCAAATTAAGGTAACGCAAGGAGGCGAAATAAAAAAAAACTCGAACCGCGCTTATTTCCTTCGTTCTCCTCTGTTCACCCTTTAATTTCGTTCGCTCTTTTCTCGACGCGCAATAATTGCACCCTCCTTTTTATACATCTCACTCTTTTTTCGTTATTCGATTATTTTGTCATTCCTTTGTTCTCGCGACAGTCTAATAAATGCAATTTGAATCTCATATTCTTCGGCAACTTGTCTTTCCCCTTTTATTTGATTTATTTATTCTTTAGCGAGCTATACAATAGAGTTAGTGAAATAAGGACGCGAGTAGATTGGAATATTGAACGAGATGAAAGTGTGGAAGGATTGAAAAGAAGAATGCAGCTGTGCGTTCCAAGAACAGACGAAATTTCAATGGATTTGAACGCGATTTGTCGGTGACCTGAGTATTTTTTTATTCACCGTATAAAAGACCTTTCTCGAAATAATCGGAGAGCTATTAATTTTGCATGGCTCAACGTATGAACTTTTTCACAAAAATCTCATTTGCTTTTTGTGAAAAAATGAAGACTAGATATGAGGTAAAATAAACACGAGAAATGTTTGTTCGCGCGACCCCATTCGTCACCGCGTGAATAAAGGAAGAGATTCAACTCTGTATCGTTTGCTTTCTTAGAAGGAAAGAGAGAGGGGGAGTGTATGTGTGTGTGTGTGTGTTTGTGTGAGAGAGAGCACTTCCCCAATTGTCCAGCGATATACTTACACCTGAATCGGCCCATCGAGACAAGAAATGGCCGGAGCGAGTGCAGTGTTTCTTGGGCCGAGTCAATGTGATTGATCCGATGTACGTGTGTGTTGTAAGTATATAGTGGCTCGCGTGCCACGTTGAAGAATCACGCGAGTGAAACCCCCTACTGCCGAAACAATTATAGCACCGTTCGCGCGATCTTTTTGTCTCGGTCGAGTGATACAAAACTTACCTGGGGAATTTTTTTTTTCGTCCTCTCTTCGTTTTGTTTAAGTCTGATGGCATTTTTCTTTCTTTTGTTCGTCTGGAGGGAGTCTTGAGAGATAAAGTTAATTACGAGTCACTGTTGACGTGAGAAAAGTGCATTGTGGATTGTTATCTGCTGTGAAAAACTATCCAGAAGAAGTGGTGTATTGTTGAAACTGTCAAGTTTTATTAAATGATGTAAGTTTTACATTGAAGCAATGATTTGAGAGTTGTTTCTTTTTTTACTGTCAATTTAGAAGGAATTCAACGAGTAACAATTCGAGCTTCGTTAGAATATTTTGTCTATCGAACCATTAAAATGAATCATCGTAGATTTTATTGGCTTCGTTCTTTAATAACGCAAGAAAAATCTCAATCATCAGAAACTCGTTAGCGATGGAAAAATAATTGCTCTTCAACGATTTTCAATTGATTTCGTGTCTTTCGCGTGAACTACTAAATAAATTTTAACTCGGATAATCTGGCGTAATAAACACTCTATAATTAACCGGTTAAACCACTCTCTTAAAGTAAGAAAACTAAAAAAAAGAAAGAAATTCAAAGCTAAGCGGAGATGAAGTGCAGAATTTTTTTTTTAGAGTAGCAGAGTTGCTATATAAGAGTAACGAAGAATTGTAAAACTTTAATGAGATTATTTTCTTTAGACCGCTTCACCTCGCAATTACGCCGTTCTCTCTCTCCAAATTCCGTTTACGCTCGCAATTGCTCCCATGAGAATCTCGTTTCATCTTTCACCTTCCTCTCACTTTTTCTTTCCTTTTTTTTTATTTTACCTCCCCGACTCGTCACGATCGCGCGCTTTAATAATTCTTAGCCCTACCTCCCCACCTCTCTTAACCGGAAGTTTCGAAGAGGGTCAGTTCAGGACTTTAATGAGGCAGAGCGCGGCGCTGCTTGCTCCGACGAAACTTTCGCGACTTGGCCGCGCGCGCGATTTTTAATTTACGAACTTGGCAATATTGCTATGCCGCCCCGCTCGTTCGTAATGGCCATAGAGCGACTATATTTCCTTATAGATTGCATCTCAATTCAAAGTAATTATCAATTGACACGCGCGCAGACTTCGCCTATATTGAAGATTCATGACGAAGCGAAACTTCGACAAATAAACCAATTATATTTTTCTATCTGACCCGCGGAAGCAGTTACATCAATAATTAGTCAACTTTTGAAAGATATATCGATTAGATATTTATTGCTCAATCGACTCTGTCGTTTTACGACTTTCTTCTTTTACGCCGAGCAATTATCCGCAAAACATTTTTTTTTTCCTCATCGACATCGTCGCGAGTAAGACGCGTCTCGCTGCTGTTGTACCTATAGGTTGCTTCCAGCCAATTCGGCTCAGATACACGCGACTTACGGATAACCGAGGAAACCGATAAGTATGTTGTTCGCGAGCTTTTGTTTACAGACATTAGCGAAATTTTTACGAGCTTCGTAAATATCTTTTAATAACTGTTTCCAGAGGTTCGTGAACAAATCGTTCGCGGAACTTTTTTTTTTGCAGGTACTTTGAAAAAATTGTTAATCTCGCCGAAACGCGCGTAATTTCTGCCTTATGAAACGTTATAATTCACCTAATTCTCATTTATTTCACGATTGCATATTGCGACGAGGAGGGTCTCTCGAATACGAGAATATTGATACAGCATATTGAATGTAAATTGCTTTATTAGCAAGAATTATCGAAGAATTATTTTTTTTTGCATTGCCAACAGTGCGCGTAATATTAACGCTCTTTTGATATTTCGATTTCGCGCGAATATTTTCACGCTCACAACGTATAAAATTTCTCGCTAAGTATATATCGAATTTTTTTCGTTACACCATTGATTTTGCTTTTTGTATGTGCGAAATTGTAATCGTCAGTTTATTGTTCAGCTGTGTTAATCCTTTAACGATTTTTCGTTGAAAGCTCGTTCCGGCCAACATTGGAAAAAAAAATAAATTCATTATTATTTTTATAAAAAAACTTTTTTGTTCCAAAAAAAAAAAAATCATCAAAAAATGTCCACGCGATCAAGCCACACTTCGTTCGCAATTCAGCGAGCACGCGGCTGGCAGGGAATTCATTATCTGAATCCTTGGCGTATCTATATATACGTATACTCGCGGCCACTAGAGGTATTCCACGACGCGACGGTATCAAGCTTCCGACAGCGATTAATTACATTAACGCGCCCGCACACAGACACACACATACATACCCATACACCAAAGAGGGGAAATAAGATTTAAAGCAGCCAACGCTTGTACGTGTGCTTATGTACTTTACGCGTTATAATACACGTGAAATAAAAGCAGCGTGTGATTAATCTCACGTGGCTCGGTCCGTCTTTGTTTCGTCCATTGGGCTCTCTCTCTCTCTTTCTCTCTCGGCGAAAAAAGGGATTGCGTCGGAAAAGCGAAATGGGAAATCGCGTGGCGCGAGCTTGAAATTGGACCCCAGTGTGCTACTGCTCCGCTGCGCGCAAACCCTCGCTCTTAAGTGCATTGTTTCGTTTCATTCAGCAAACTGTACTGTTGCCGTGAGTTTGCTTTGGCACTCACGGCTTCTCTAATGCATTTTGATTAATGGCACGCCGCAGCGTGACTTTTCTTTTTTTTTTTATTTCCGTGGAAATGCTTTTGTACGATTGCATGACAAAATGAAGAGAACGAAAAAATTGCGATTGCACGATAATCATTCGATTCATGTTTGATTCTGGAAATTTTTTTTTATTTCATTTCATTTACAATGAAGACGTTTCATGTTTTTCCTTTTGATTGATCCTTTGCAATGCATTTTAGCTGAATTCGATAAAAGTGGGATTAAGAGCTTTGCGGAGATTTGTTTTGAATGGAAATATTTTTAATTGGGTCGTCTATTCTTTCATATTTGATGGTTGTGTATCAGGTTAATTGTTTTGATTTATACTTCTTTTTATGCAAGAATTTTGTTATTGATGCACTCGTAGCTTTTAATAAATTTTGATCGTTTGGAAGCGGCGCGGCTTTTTATTTGCGAGGAAAACTTTTGCTCAACTTTACCGATGGAAAAATTCGATTGCAAAGCATTCATTCAATTCGGATGATTTTAAGAATTTTATTAATTTTATTTTTTTTTTTTCGTTTCATTCATATTTCGTATTGCTTTCAACTGAATACAAAGAAATCGAGATCGTAAAATTGTTTGCAATCAATTTGAGCGTGAATTTGTTTCTAAAAGTTTAAATCTTGGCTTTCATTTATTCGAATAAATCGATAATACCACATTGTTAATTTCGTGACTCACGAGTAAAGTGACAATGACTTTGGCACGATAGAAAGTGATAAACTTGAGAAAACAAACAAGTCCGAGACAGAGACAAATGGGTAAACACAAAAAGCTCGAATGCGATTGGCGCAGCAGTAGGGGGGGGGATTGTACCTTCGCCGGTGAATTCCTTGTAAATAGCGGTAAAAAAAACCTTTCATTACGTTTAATCACCAAAGCATCTATATCATTAGAGTATTACCATATGGAACGTAGTCTCGTTCAACCACTCGAACTAGAGGATACCGCCAATTAATTTCGCGAAACAATGTTTACCAATACCAAACAATTTCCCGCCAATAATTCAACGATACTCGGCGTGGCCGTCGACGTATTGCTGGCATATAAACCAACGCTACTGCTGCTGCTGCTGCTACTGCAAGCAGCGAAGACAAACAGAGAGAAAGGGAGAGAGAGAGAGAGAGAGAGAGAGAGAGCAGTCTTGCGGTTACGATTGATGAGAGCCGCGTAAGGCTAATAAAGGCCGCTCAAGCGAGCGCATAAATTCGAGGGCCGACCGATCAATTGGCCGACCTCTACTTTTCTCTTGCCCCTTTACCCCTCAGGCTTGCTACACACAGCGTCGTTAACATTCTCCTGTGGCTTTTTCCGCTCAAAGATTCACCCGTACGATGTATTACGGCTATACTTTTCTTCTTTTTTTATTCAATGCCTTGCGTTATGGATTGGCTCAATTTTTTTCGTTTGCTTCTGCTATGTTAAAGAAGCGGTGATGAATTTTGCGTGACAGAGGCTTTTCATAACGTCGTGCACGAAACTATACGTAATAAGTATATTCGCCGCAGGGGAGCAATTTTTTCACTTGCATCTTATTTCACGAAGACGAGATGAACAAAGTGCAGGAGGGGTGCGGGGGGATGCGAAAATTGAAATAGCGGTTTACTCTATGAGTTCATTTCACGACTTGCAAAATATTTTGAAAAATAACGCATTGTTATTTCGTCGAATATCCAGTGAAAAATCTATTTCTACATATTATAATCTCGCGAAAAGTATGTTTATGCCATTTTATTTCACGCAAAAAACAGAAATTGTTCTGTCAGCTTTAGACGCTCGAGCCGCAGTAGCGGGATATTCGCGGAAGTGCATATATAATCTTTTAGCGAAACATCTTCTGACGCGTTGCCGTCGAGTTTTCTTCGCGACTCTGTTAAAAGCCCATGCTTTTCGAAGAATTACGTTTCTTGTATCTTGCACAAAAAAAGCTTTACGTTTCCGCAGCAATTGTACTTTTGCGAAAACTTCGAGCAGTAACCTGACAACATCGTTTTCAACGATTAGTACAAAACTTCAAAGAAATTCATTCGTGAAAGCGAATACTGACATTGATTAAGTTGGTATGAATAAAATTTATTCAAGGATTTAAACATTGCCTAATAATATTGCGATGTTAATTCTGTTGAAATTCATGCTCGAGATCGAGATTAATTACTAGCGCATCCGTTGATTAGTGAATACGGCGCGCGAGTTTCTTAACAGAACTTTGATCAATGGTTCGATACATTGAGAATCAATTACATGGCTAATCCACGTACACTGAAAGCAGTGAATACGTCTTTTGTCTATTATTATACGTGTTGGCTAACGGAGTAATTACTCCGTGGACCAACGAAGCCGCTTGAATAAGCTCCTTGGCTGAAGCCATCAAATTACGATAGTCCCACCTTTACGTTTGATTAATCCATTCGACGTAATATTGATAGTAAAGAACAAAAAAAAATGCCATTGCAAAAAAATAATAATAATTAACCACGCAACTCGTGCGAAACATTATGATCAGTTTTGCATATTTTCTGTGCTTCGCAGTCCCGGTGACGCAGGTGTCGTCGGTGGCGGGCTACAGTGCGAAGCTACCGTGTGAGATAACATCTGGCGCGCGCGGCGAGGAGGCTTTCATGCTGTTCTGGTACAGATCGGAGAACGATGGCTCGCCGATTTACAGCGTGGATGGTCGCAGCAGTCCGTTAATTCGCGGCAGGCAGTGGTCCAATCCAAATGTGCTCGCCGATCGCGCCACTGTTGTGTTCGACAAACGTCGAGCCGAGCTTCGCATCGACAAGCTCATGCCCGAGGACGCTGGGCTTTACAAGTGTAGGCTTGACTATAGGAATAATCCGACGAGGAATCGTCATGTCAATCTCACGGTTGTCGGTGAGTAGCCAATGTTGTTTTATTTTTAGCTCGATTTCAAGGAATTCATGCTTGATTATAAAAGGAGTTTTTGTTTAATATTGGCTTGAAATAATTTATTTATGGAATAGAATTGGACGTTCTGATTGAAATTTGCCTGAGTTTATCTATTTCTTGACGTTTATTTATGGAATCGTGTGTATAACGGTCTAATGAATTCGAGTTATTACTGTAGGATCAATACGAATACTAAAATATAAATCGCACATGATTGTAAAAGGACGATTTATTATTAAATTTAACGTAATTGATATTTTCAATTCAGTAAAACCAATTATAAAAGCGACGTTGCTTATTGGCTGTATATAATGTATAGCTCAGCTATTACAAACTCGTTCAACTGTTGCTCATTCAAATACAATGTAATAATCGGTGAATTACGGTTCGTTTTCTGTAAATATTTATTCTTCGACACCACAAGTATTGAGACATTGTATATTCAGCAAAGGAAAAAAAATTTGTTTTTTTCACAATATCAAGTCTTTGACGCTCTCTTTTTTGTTAGTTCCACCTCAGTCTCCGGTGATCTACACAAGTGGACGTACCTTGGCTCGCAGTCTACAGCCGTTCAATGAAGACAGTGAGCTGGTGTTAATATGCGAAGTGCAGGGTGGCTCACCACCTCCGAAAGTTACATGGTACAGGGATGGCGAGCTCATTGATGACAGTTACACGCGGGAGTACGACGAAGTCGTCGTTAATCGATTGGATGTGCATCGTGTCACTCGCGATCTTCTCAGTGCTCAATTCGTCTGCCAGGCTAGTAATACGAAATTCATCGAGCCGCTCACCGCTGAGATTATGCTGAACGTCAACTGTGAGTTCTCTAGTTGATAACGCGAATGTCGAACGATATATTAATATATAAAGAAATATTTTTTTTATAATACCCATATCTTTAGTAAAATTATTAAATAATTAATTCTCTACGTTCTTCGAAATGAAAACTTTCAATTATTTCCGATATAATATGCTGTTATATTGAATCTGGTGTCATTTTAACTCTGAGACGAGTTAAAATTTTTATGAATGCTATAAACGAGTATGATCATAAACAACATAAGCCACTTATCGGGGTTGCAGATAATATAGTCGATTTCATTATTTAAATACGTTATTTTAAGATAAACCGAATCGATCCTGTGTAATTGCAAAGACACGAAGTGTAGATCGACGTGAATCAATCTTTTTCCTTCACTCGTTTCTTTCATTAACAAATTCTTATGTTTTGTTACGGATTAGTGAAACCATTGGTAGTCAATATTACGAATAAAACGCCGTACCTGTCTGCCTTGGGGACTTACGAGATCGAGTGCGTCAGCTCGGGCTCGCGACCGCATGCAGTGATAACATGGTGGAAGGGCACGCATCAAGTCAAACATATGGCGAGAACTGTAAATATTAATCTTTTGATTGATTGATAAATAAATCATCCCCCCGGGGAGGGGGGGGGGGAGGCACATACCTTCGGACACCTGGCTGTACTTCAGGTTCAATTTGAGAATTAATGTACAAAATGTATTAGGTACTTTTCGCAAAAATATTTATCTTTATTGATCGTAAGGTAAAAATGACACTGTGAAAGTTTGAATCCTTAATGTATACCAAATGTAAAAAGGGTGCTAATGCTCCTAGCGAATCAACAAAATGGACTCATTTGAAATAGACTATATTTTTGTGAACCATACCTGATAAATATATTTTGAATATTAATTTTCATATTGAACCCGAAGTACAGTCAGGTGTCGGAAGGCATGTATCCGGGCAGGGGGCATCTGTTATTTTGACTTAAAAAGGTACGTGCCCCGCCGAGGGAGCACATACTTTTTCCAAAAGGGCACGTGCCTCGTTTGTCAAAAAAACACGTGCTTTTTTTTCAACCGGACAATGTGCATTTTTTTTTTGAGTTTTAATATTGACTATAGCAAATAGTGTAGATTGGAAAGATTTGTTGTTTAGCAAAAACTGTACATAATAATCCTTTCGATTAATCGATAAAAAAAACAAGTCTCAGTTGAAAAAAAAAATTGTTTGGTTGTAACAAACAGCATGTACAGAGCGTCGCCGATTCTCTTGCTCGAACCCTGATAAGCTGGATACTAGACAAGGACAGATCATAATTCGTCACTTTTCCATAGCCTACTTTTTAGTTTTCTGCGCGGTGGTTGACCAATTTTCGGATTCAATTCTTTTGCGATGACTCCGACGAGCACAAGATAATTGGCGACCGACTGTAAATTGAATTGCTTTATCAGATGAATATATCTGCATGAAAAAAAAATACTTCTGTCTCTATATAGCCTGAAATTGAGTGGCGAGCTTGATAATAAAAGCAACGATTTTGTATATCAGTTCGCAGAAGGTCCGAACATGACGAGGAGTATAATGAGCTATGTGCCAACGATGGAGGATGACAATAAATTTCTGACTTGTAGAGCCGAGAATCCGGTGGTTCTCGATAGCGCGCTCGAGGACAGATGGCACATGGTGATACATTGTAAGTAGTAAAAGTACATCTCTAAATGATCCCTCACCTCGTGCAAGTTTTTCCCCAAAACTTTCGCTACTTGCAAACTAATTACTACTCGGGCTTTCAAGCATCCAGAAACCCCATAGCGCGCGAAACAATGTATCCAAGAGGGCGACTTTTGTTTCGTCAATAAAGCAGACGATACAGCCTCCTCGCGAAATACTAAGCCTCTTGTCCCGAACAAAAGTAGCATCGCTATAGGTGTTAAAAACTTGTTTTACAGACGCGCCATTGGTGACGATAAAGCTTGGCTCGACGTTGCGAGCCAGTACGATCAACGAAGGCGACGACGTGTATTTTGAGTGCGAGGTCGTATCGAATCCCAAAGCTTACAAATTGGTTTGGTACAAGAACGGCCGCGAGATACACCACAATCCGCAGGCCAACATCAAGATCCCCGGTGGCAACTCGCTGGTACTTCAAAAAGTCACGCGCAACTCCAGCGGCGACTATGCATGCGCCGCTGCCAACGACGAAGGCAAAGCCATCAGCACTCCCGTCGAGCTTGATGTACAGTGTGAGTACTTTGGCGCTCTCTCACTACGTTGTAGTAATTAAGGACACGAGCCGTCCGTTCGTCGTTCCCTCACGGCGGATTTAGCAATTAAGCCAAGTTTCACGAAGCGACGCGCGCCATGTCTTGATTTTCTCTCTCTGCGTGTGTGTGAGAGTGTTTCTCCCTCGAGGTATCGCACAATAAGCATTGTTTCGCTGATTGATGTTCATGTTTGTATAAAACTTTGACGGTACGTTTCCGGCATGAACCTTAGCAAATTCATTAATCTCGTAATTTTGTTGATAATCAGCCTCTTGTCGAGTTTTTTTTAACGGACATACAAATGACATTCAAAACAAGTTTATTCGAACGATTGACATGCTATTGTACAAAACGATTAAAAGCTCCCAAGTACCAATTAAAAAAAAATGCATGATTCGCCGATCGACAACAGACGCGCCGGTGTGCAAGGACGGCACGACGACACAGGTGGTCGGCGCCTTGAAGCACGAGACGATATCGCTGGTGTGCGGTGTGCAGTCGAAGCCGGCGCCAACGAGCTTTCAGTGGACGTTCAATAATTCGGGCGAACTGATGAACGTGCCGACGAGTAAGTTCGCCCAGGTGAAGCCGCAACATCTGGTTACCAGCCATTGGCATGGCTCGAGGCTCAACTATACGCCGGCCAGCGATATGGATTATGGGACCATCGCATGCTACGCCATCAATTCCATTGGGATGCAGAAGGTGCCGTGTTTTTTTCAAATTATCATCGCCGGCAAACCCTATCCACTGCAGAATTGCTCGGCTGTGCAGTCGACCGGACCTTACGCTTACCGCATGGGTGAGTATAATATTTTTTCTTACGATACGTGTGTATGCGAAAGGCTTTGACCGAAGGAATATGGTTTTTTTTACGCGTCCGATATTTTTTTTTAGCCCGTCGATACGGCTTAGTTATTCAGATACGTGCATTCGGTACACAAATAAACTAGAAATTCATTAAAATAGAAAAAAAACGTTCAATTAACGTAGCGCAACAAAATTAAAAATAAATAAGACCAATGAAATTCAAATCAAATTATACGATAGTTACGCAAGTCTGGTTGAAACATTAAACAACATTAAGATTATTTATTCACTTACTCGCTACAATCTGTACAATCAGCCGAAAAGACAATTAAAAGGAGCTAGCAGGAGAATGTCTTCCTCTTGCATTGCATCATATACGCGTGCATCGTTTTGTCCGGAATCTCGTAAAAAGCAGCAGCAGCACGCGCGCGCGTGTATAAAGCTCATTCAAAGTAAGCACGACCATAATAATTAGCTGTCCTTGCGAGTTACATTATCGCCTCAGGAAGGCTGGAAATAATTTGATCCTTTATCTACGAAGTATAAAAGGAGGACGAACGACGGTGTAGTAGGATTTCGTCTGCGGAAGTTGTATTTCTCCTCTTTTACTGCTCTTGAAAGACGCTGCCTCGTTCGTTTTTTTTTCTTTTCCTTCTCTTTTGCCTGGCTTATTATAACGTCGCAGCCTTTTGATAAACTATGCTCTGCGATAACCAGATGGTTTGCTTTTGCTTTATCTCCGAGAATCGGCTGAATATAAACACGAGAGCTATGGGCTTTGTGGATAAATATTGAACGAATTGTTCGAGGGCGATGGAGATATAGCTGAATACCTACTGAATTGGTATTATTCGAATTCAATAAAAACACGCTGGTATAAAGAGTTCTTTTGTGTATTCAAAGCCACTCAATAACGCTAATAATAAGTGGTACGGCGTTTGCTTGCAAATTGAAGAATCTCCATAGAATTTGGATCTATGACTTTACCCCCCATTATTTTAATTTTTAGTTGAAAAAATTAATTAAAAGCGCGTAAAACTTCGTGGTCAATCGGCGATATTTCTTTGTTCGTCAATGTAATTGCACACTGTTAATAATTTCGCTGAAAAAGTTAAGTCACGAATCCAATATGCACATTAAGCAGGCCAAGAAGACTTCAAAACGACGGACGCTCGAGACGCCGATTGGTTGATAGTGCGCTGCAGCGAGGGCTTCGATGGCGGTCTACCGATCACGAGTTTCGAGCTGGAAGTTTACAGCGACGAGAACGTCTATCACGTGAACACCATTTACATCAACCACACGGACAAAGCGTCGACGAACACCCTTGGGCCGACATTCGAGGTGCCAGGCTTGGAACCCGGCAGGAATTACAAGATGCTACTTTACGCTGTCAATGCCAAGGGTCGAAGCGATCCTGTCGTCCTCGAGCCTGTCACTCTCAAGGGTGTCGCTATGTACACGACTGGTGAGTGTAATTTTTTTTTTTCGTAAATACAACAATTGTTTTTTAAGCAAACGACTTTCGATTCGAGATTTTTGTTGCTCGAGAGAAAATTTGCTCGTTCGTTAGAGTGTAGTTTGAACTTTTTTTTTATATATTAACGCCGCAGGGACTAATCTAAGCGTTAAAGGCAACTCGAAGGGAGCAAGTTGAAAATCTGTTAAGCTCGTGAAACTTTGAGAACGGTTAAATTTAACGCGCGAGAGCTCATTCAGCGCTTCGCGGATATTATAACAACTGCTCATAAAGATAAGCGATAAAAAAAATTGCGTTAGTCGCGCTTATCGCTTTCCTCACTCCCTCTTCTTTCAAGCGCGCTCTCTCTCTCTCTTTCTCTCTCGCGTGCAAGAGTATACGCGAGAGCCGCGCCACACTCTTGTAACTTCATTTAGCTTTTCGCGAACAGAAAAAAACGAGAGAGAGAGAGAGAGAGAGAGAGAGAGAAAGTTTATTCAATTAATTATACCCATTAAGATTATAATGACTACAAGCTTATATAGCGTTCAATCTCCACGTGTACATCGTATATCCGTAATAATTCAGGCGTTAAATACGTTTAGCATGTATGAAGATAAACGCGAGATAATAATATTAATCGTGTTGTCGGAAAACATTTCTCTTTCTCTCTCTCGTAATGTTAATTAAAAAACTTTTTTTTTCTCTCTTTATCTCTCGCTTGCTTGTATTTAAAGATCATTGCGCGCAAAATAGAGTAAATAAGATAACCCTCCGCACTTTATCTCGAATGTGTGTGTGCATGTGTGTATATACTGTTTAGCACTGTTGGAATTTTCAATGAGGTACAAATTTTCGGCTAGCGAGTTGGCAAAACTTTTGCGGGTTTCAGCCTCGTCGTCCCACCACAAAATGCGCGCGGCGAAGCTTCTCTTAACGAATGCGCAACGTCGTTTTCTCTTCGTTGCCCCACCCATTAAGCGCCGAGGCTTTGAATAATAACGCGATCATCATGCGCATATATACACACAGGGAATGACAAATTTTTAGTTGGATGCGTTGCCACTCGGCGGATTATTAAATTTTTTTCGAGATAAAAATGCTCAAAGGCTTTTTGGAGCAACGACGTTTACTTGATTATACCGGATCTCTTGATAAATGTGAAATACTTGTTACATATTGCAGTTGAATATATTATACCTGAAAGGATTTTCCTCGTTATGAATAAATTATTGTTCGAAGAGTTTAACGGACATGAATTTCAGAATTTAACATGTGATAATCCGAAATCAATAAAATTGGCATTCTTTTATTATTTAAAGCTGATGTAATCCACGTAAAAGTTCAGGCGTAAAAAAAACACAAAATAAAAATAAAAGTTCGGGGAGGTAAAAGTCGTCAGGCTCGCGTGCAAGTATAAATGAGAAATTCAGCATTTTTCATTACACCACACCGCGCCGTTTTCTCTCTCAGTGGGTCACGCTTGCTCCCTCCCTCTTTCTCTCTCTCTCTCTCTCTCTCTCTCTCTCTGTCTCTTTCTCCCTCACTGGCACAAAAGAAACGCGATTAAACTCACAGCTCAACGTCCTTTCATCTCTTTCTCTCTCTCTCTCTTCCCCTGGCTCTTTTTTCCTCCGGGGTTGACGTATTTTCGAGCTTCTACCTCTGAAAAAAAAGAGGAAAAAGAAAAAGGCTCTACTCTACTGAGCTCGGTTCGGCCTGAATTAAAATCCCATAAAACAGAGTCCCTTTTCCACGCTTGCGCGGCTGTCTCATTCGGGGCACATTTATCGTCTTTAATTTCCATCCTCATGGGTTATTCATGTTTAACCCTCTCTCTCCCTCTCTCCCTCTCTCCCTCCCTCTCCCTCTCTCTCTCTCTCACTCTCGCCTCGACGGGCGCTAGGTCAAATTGGTAGGTTCGCTGCGTTTGCAAACAGGTCTTGCTTGCATTCCCATGAGGGGAAGGGTAGAGGAGGAGGACGACGACGACGACGACGCGAGTTCAGGGACGCGCGGCGACCTAATGGACAGGATGACTGACAGGCTGCAACCGAAAAGCGTGAATTTTCGTGGCGCGATTTCGTTCGATTTGCCGCACAGAGCTCGCAGATAATTATCAGTCTCTGTAGCGAGTGACCGTTTATTCGTGAATTATATCCATCTGTCGCGCGCGCGTGCGCTTTTTAATATTTAATACGCGCAATCGTTGAGGTCGATTGATGTGTCGCGATACACGTACATTGCGTTGTACATGAAAGGCCGCGTATAGCTCTCGCTTCAGGCAGAATCGTGTAACGGGCAGCTTATTAGGGCGTATGATAATTGTTCCGATGTTGATTTCGAATTGCACGTCCATATACCGGCGGATAGGCAGATTAATATAAACCGCGTGATTATTGCATGGCTTTGGCGATGTAGTTGTTTTTGCATCGGATTTCGCCGCATTGTCTGTATGGGGGTATTTATTAATCAAACATTTATGCTATCACGCGTTTGGCATGGATTTCTACACAATGGAGATCTGATTTGTTTGCGCTCTTTGGAGCAAAGCACGAATTAATCGGATTCGAAAATCAGCCAATAGCAGTGCAGAAAACTGACAGCAGTATAAAAATACTTTACGAGATTTCATTTTCTATGGGATTGGGTAGATTAAATAAAACCCCATTGCAACGTATAGGCAGCTGTAACGTATCGTCGTACTGATACTCGAATCGATAATTGCTCGCACGAAAAAGCTACAACTAAATCCATTGGCATATATACATGCTTATAGACTGGTGTTCGCGCTTGCTAGCTCATTAAGTAGTAAAACATAGCTTAGGTCAGCCGAATTCTATCGAAGTTCGCGATTGCTCCACAAAGCGAAGCTTAGCAAACTGTCAAGTCACGTACCGGTCATTAAAATTGAGCGTAAAATCAAGCACAAACTTCCGCAGTAGTAAAATCCGTATTAGGTCAGACAACCAAAACAAATGAATACTCAATTCTCGATAAGTCTCGCAATAGAAGATAATCCAAGCAACCGAATGAAAAGCAGAGAGAGAGAGAGAGACATAAAGGTAGCTCGACGCGAGAAGGAGAAAAGCAAGTAAGCACCGGAGACAGAGAACCGCCTTTTTCGATCCGCAGCTGTGCGAGCGCGCGCGTGCTTGAGTTATACATCAAGCCGCGGGGCCGGCCGGCCGACTAACGAACCCGAGCTTCCACGCCGTCGGAATACTAAATTTGCACGTGGCCACTTCTTCTCTCGGCGCAAGCAAGACGACAAGTAAGCGCGCGAACGAGGCGAATGAACACGCTGCGTTTCTTCTCAGCGCTCTCACGTCAGTTTTCACGCTTTGTACTCGTTATTCGAATTTGCGAATGCGCGAGAGAGCGTCCTTCATGTTTATGTATGACAGACAAACACAGTAGTCAGCAGCTGCTGCTACTGCTACATCGAGAGAGAGAGAGAGAGAGGATATTATGGTCAGCGTGCCGTTGTGGTGTATTATTTAGCCTTGAGAACGAGTTTGAGAGGGTAAACACGTGTCTGCTATTATGGTTATTGAATTTCTTGGCTTGGAATATTTTCTCGCATTTTTTTTTCTTTTTCGGTTAGTGGTTCTCTCTGGCAAACGTGCGCGTGGGCTTCACGTGAATAATAAACGGTCATGTCGTGGAAGTTCTTCGTGCGGAATATCTTTGTGTGCCGATACGCAAAGGAGAGAAAGAGAGAAAAGAAACTACAAGGTATTCTGAATGAAAATGCGTAATATAATTTTGTGGCTTAACTCGATCAAAATCGGTGAAGTTTTTTCTTAATAACTCTAAATCCGGAAAGTAGACTTATGCGGTCCTACAAAGAATCTACTGAATTAACAGCATTAGCATAGTCTTAGACGATGCATATTCAAGCTCCGCGCGTGAGGGTTAAAGCACCTATCAAAACATAATCTGAATCTATGGCACTTGAAATAATGGCCTACGGGGCTTGTTGTTGTGCGCTCGATGGCACGCACACACACAACTATAATATTCGCAGGTCGTGATTCGAGCAACTACGCCAGCGACTACAGTCTCCTGGTGGCGTGCTTCGCCGGCGGCATTACTGCCATCTGCATACTCGTGGTGGGCGTGACGCTGACGCTTCATCGACGCAATCAACCGCTACAATCCAGCAAGACGCAGACGCGCGTCGTTCACTATACCGCTGTTACTGCCGCCACCGCTGGAGCTGCTGCTACTGCTGCTGCCTCTGCCTCCGGCAACGACAATCTCGACGCGCCAATAGCTGTCCATGATGATCGACTCAGAGCAGCCAGTCTGCAACAGCAATTCCAAATTAGCCAGCATACGGTGAGTTGCTGCTCTGTTATTTTATGTTCATTTGCATTCAAGATTATGAGCAATTATTGCGATGCTCGTGCTTTATATTTGCTTCAATTGTACTTGGATGCATGCTTATATCGCAGATCGTGTTCCGTTATTATTTGTTATTTTTTGTAAGCTAACGTAGATCGATACTCCAAAGCGGGATGTATTATAAAGTTTTTTTTATTGTTATTATTGTTTTTTGTTCAAACAACACGATGTCACCTCGTGGCAATACACATTTTTTTTGTTCTGTTCACGAAACTTTTACCAATAACGCCGGTGCGCGTGTAAACACGAGCGAGAGAGAGAGAAAGGAAAAAAAAATGAAATCCATTTCTTTTGTCCTGTACAGCAGGTGCGCCAGGAATACGAGTTACAGCAGCGTCGCGCGGATATCAGCAACGGTCACCAGTTCGAGATGTTTGCACGAACGTCGACCTCGTCGACGATTGCTGCCGGACTGGCGACGAGCACGACACCCGAGGAGAATCCCGACGTGATAGCCTCGAGCACGAGTGCGAGGCAAAATGGCTTTTTACCTGCTTGCCAGCTACTCGTCGAGAGTGCTGCTAGTGCAAGTGGCGCTGGTGTCAGACCAAGTACTTTACCTGTGCACGCGGCCGGTCACGATATCTACACGAAAAGCCTCAGGCTTCAGGAGAGTTGTATATAAGCTTAAAATGGACTGAGCTCACAGTGCCAGTGATATCCGTTTTCACACTCTCATTAAAATACCCTTTTTTTTTGTTCTCTTCTTTCCTTTTTTTGTTTCCCGTTTTGTGCGTCGACAACAAAATCAATAGAAACAAAAAAAAAAGAAAAAAAAAGAAATGTTTGGTGTTTGTACATATGGACAATAAAGATAATGTCGTTGTTAATCTTGTGTGATGTCAATTTTTTTTCATTCTACTTAGCACGAATCTACCGTGAGTTACAAAAAGTTACGTTTTTTTCCTTATTTTTGTTTGTTTGTTTGAAAGAAGTAACTTTATTGGTAAATCTGCTAGGAAGCTCGTTAAAAAATTTTCCGGGAAAGGAGAGATAATGGTTTTGAAACTTTCCACTAATTTAAAGTTCACTTTAGTTTTATTTTTTCATCGAGTTTCCAAACTGCCGAAGCGGTGACGCTGATTTTCCAAGAAAATTCTCAAGGTACGTATACTCGGTGGAGGCTTTGAACCATACAAAAATCTAAAATTTTACTTTTATGTGTAAAAATTTAATCTCGAAGCTGCGTTAAAAATTTATCGAGGCATTCATCGATTTCGTCGTTCGAATCGCGCAATAGCAGCAGAGATTTTACAAATTATAATTTTACGGATAAATCGAACGCATTTGAAAATTTATCGCCTATGTACGTTGCGCGCTGCTTTAATGCTTCGGACATAAATCATTGAACACGCGCGGCGAGCGTTCGACCAATTAGCGTAATCCATTATACAAACAACAAAAATCAGTTTACCCCAACAAAACGTCAAATCAACGTCTCGTCCAATTACGATTCTTGATTTGAAGCTTTAATGAGGCCAGCAGCAGAAGCAGCAATTCTCATGCAACTCGCTTCCGTTTGTAATCCGCTAATAGAATAATCGATGATCAAATAATCCAGCCTTCAACGTATTATATTCTGTTTGTCGCGATTGTTGGCGCATCGAACGACGCAAAATTAGCCTATCCCGATTACAGCGTCACGATTTAGATATAATAGCTCCTCAAAAATAGCGCGTCAGGAAAGCTCAATTCGTTCAGAGGAATTATCGGCTATCACTCGATTGCCAAAAAGTATTGGATTTGAAAATAGATATAGGAACGCGATATACATCGAGCGACAGCAATGAATATTACGTTAAGCCAGAATAATCAATCACGTACAGTCGCGCGTTTTCACATATAACTCACGCGAAATCAATGAAAGGAACATTTTTTTTCGCGAAGTCAAACTCACTCTCCAGAAGAAGAAAAAACGAGAGAGAGAGAGAGAGAGAGAGAGAGAGAGAGAGAGAGAGAGAGAGAGAGAGATCGCGAGATATTAAGAAAAATCGCGCGCAGTACCAGCGGGGATGTAAGAAGATTGATCAGCGTTAAGGCTAACGAGCTTTAGCTGTATATATCCAATATCGACGACTGTCGATATCATCGCTGCAGATACGACGCAACAAAAAAAAAAGCACGCTTTTTTTTCTCTCGCGATAACGACTCGACAATAACGATAAATCAGAGCTTTAAGGCGATGTATGGCGGGCGATCGATTTTTTCGAATTGCGCGCACCTGCGAAATAAACTGCTGGCAATCTGCGAGCGTTCCTCGTGAGAGAAAGAGAGAGAGAGAGAGAAGAAGAAAGAGAGGCTACGATCTGTCAATAGATACATATAGCGCGCTGGATAAAATGCTCCCTTGAAAATAAACTTTTGCAAAGCTGGTAAATCCTCGAGTCTCGTCTTACACGTGCGCTGCTACAGTCTGGTGGTATTTTTAGTTTACTTGCGCTCGTTGAATTCAATAGCCTCCATGTTGTATTCAATATTGTTGTAGTAGTGAGATTCATAATGTTGCCAGTGATTCATTGCCTACGCATGAGTAACTAGCACCAATGTATGGTGTCAATCGTTTCTGATCGATCAAAAATTTTCTGGTCTTATTCATCGGTACGCGCAAAATAAGAAAAGATAAATATCTATTATAAGTATTTTACATGATACATTGGAAAAGAAATTGAAAATATATTACGAGTTATTTTAATAACAAGCATAGTTTGATACGATTGATCCATATTTATTTGTTTACAGGACGATTAAAAACTTTTCAATCACAATATATTCAAATACATTCGACAAAATACATTGGTAGTTGCAATCTGTTATGTCAATCGATCATGCTTCTATTCTAATATTTTTGCATTTCGCTCAAGTCTTTTACCAAAAGAAATTTCTTCTGTCCTTGGTGAAAATGAAAATTGAAGTGTCTTTTATTCCCCCTTTCAAACTACAAGTTCACTCGGCCTTTCTGTACCACGCGGACCACTACACCACCAGCAAATATTAGCCCACGATGATGCCAAGAGGCGAGCTGTTCTTTCAAGGCAGAGAGAAAGCGTTATTATCTAGAAAATTTATTCCTTGCCGACCGAAAATATATGCGAAGCAGCCAACTCGATTTCTAAGTTCTTTGATTACTTTCTCCTCGAGAAAACTGCTACGCTATATATGTATATCTATAACATCACTTACCTTTGATCTTCCACGATACTTTGATGTTGGATACGAAGCTGCATTGTCTCAAGATGTTCACGGGAAAACGTGAGATGCAGAGAGATGATTATTATTGTCAGGATGACGAGCGAGATTGAAAATGCCAAAGTATATGCACTTTTGCATTTTCAATTTTTTTTTCTTTCTTACTGCTACTGCTGTCGCAATTGCCTCTCCCTCGCGACACACTCCTCGCGAGAAAGTGAAAATTGCAAGGGAATGTAAAAGTTTACAGACCGCGCGCGTCGGAGTATGGTACGCAAGGACATTAGCATTTTGAGGACCAACCTCTCCCCCCCCCCCCTTTATTCCCTTTCTCTCGTGGGAATGGAAAAAGAACATTTTCAAAGCCCATTTTCCACAAGTGGTACACACACGACGCTGAGCAAGTTTTTTTCTTCCTTCTTTTGCAATTTTCATTTTCCTACTAATACTTCACGGCTACATTCACTGCTCAGATAACGAAAAGTGAATTATTACATCGCTTCGAAAAAGATATATAATCACGACGCTACATTGTAGCGTTTTCATCCGATATTCCATTTTTTTTACACGTATTACATTTCGTTTCCCGCGGAATAACATTTCGTATATTTTCAGCATCAACATCGCAGTAGATAGCAGCTCTACATTTGATCGTAATACAGACGCGCATGCAGCATCGCATCAGAGAGCTTGAAGGGGCTTTTATGCATGCCCCTTGAATATACATGGATTTTTATAGTCGGCGCATGCACATTTCCACGGACTTTTTGGAAGGCTGAAAGGCAAAAATGATTACGCGTCATATTTCCTTCATCAAGCTGAAAACTCGCCTACGTGTGGTTATACGATAGGAAAAATTTCAAGTTTAATCGTGAAAATCGCTCTCATCGCGAAATTTCGAGTCGAAATGGGGAATACGTTAAAAACGTAAAAATTGTATACAGCTAAAAATATCTTCTTCGTTCTTCATTTTTTTTCTACCGCTTACAGACTCGCGGAATAATCGTTAGTTTCGTCGATGCATCGATAGCTAAATCCGAAAAAAAAAAATAAAAATCGCGAATTAACACGATAAGTATACGACGAATCAATGCTGATATAGCCTCGCTCGTGTCGATAATCAGTCGCACGACAGTAGATACGTAGGCGTGTATCATGCAATCTGCATGGGTCATTTGGATTGACATAATCGGATAGCTAATGACCGCGTTCGAGGTGGAGCTTACGTGCCAACGGGAAAATGGCTTTAGCCGTAACTGCGAGATGTTGCAAAACCGGTTGATCCCTTCTTGCCTAGGGAGAAAATATTCCAGGGCTTTTACGACGAGTTACTTCCCATCCCGGCTGTGCGCCCTCGTGCTTTATCGACGATTTATGTGAGCTTTCTTCTTCTTTTTTTTCTTCTTATTCTTCTTCTTCCGAGTGACAGTGTCTTTCTGCGACAACGTCGTCTTCGTCGTCGTCGTTGAACACTGCTTGGAGGAAAATTGTTGTGCCGTGTGCGCGCGCTTTGATGGATTTTTTCTTCTTTGCCGATGTGACATAGTAGTTTTTTCTTTCGCATGGATGATAGAGAACATCCGTGTTAGAGTTGCTTTTTTATAGTTGAATAACGTTGGATTATCGTATTGTAATTTTGTTTTAATTTTTACTGTAACAGGTACGTTCGTTCGAAATTAAACGTAAATGTTATTTAATCCTTTGTTTCATTGACTGTTAACCCTGATTGAAAATGTATTCGATTATTTATGAAATGTATTATATATTTCAACGTAAATTGTATATCAGTAGGTACAGGTTATATAGTTGACGTAAATGATTTCACGGTGAAATAATTATTCAGTCGAATATTAATTATCGATGAAAACCCCATTTCGTTGAAAATTAAACCAATTCTTTGCAGGCCGTATTTAATTCACCTGTGTATCGGTTACTCCGGGCTGTAGAGTAACATTGCATTAATGAGTAATCCGAATTTCAAGCGCGATCATTAACATTTACAATGGTTTACGTTTGCTCGGCAGCTTATTTCGAAATTGATTTGAAGTCGCGGTTTGGAATTTTCCAAAAACAAACTTCAACGATTTTTCATCTCAACCGATTGGATTTCAAAAATAATAAACCGCAATCAGCGTAAATTCCAGCCATTTTCGCGCGAATATTATCAAGCGGCGAATATGTGAAATCAAAGCGCCGGCAGAGCAACGCGAATAACTTTCCAATCGAGCGCAATGTGTCAGCGCATGATTGCTGACACGCGTACGTGTCCTGCTGCTGCTGTTGCTGATGTCGACGTCATCAAGTATCGGAGCTTCATGTATATATGTACTATACACTTTGCCATTTGATCGAAAGAGCGTGAATGCTGCTTCATCATTTTACTCTATTTGATGTAAATCGTTCAATATTCTCTTCGTTTCACTCGTATATGGCCAATTCCACCAAAAAAGTGCCTTAATTCGGTAGCGTTTTTTGAAATATTCAAACTGAGGGTACGCTCTCAATTTTAGGGTTACGCGGTTCTATGGGGCATCAAAAGTTTCGTAATGCTCTTGCCCACCTTCTCCTTTCATGTGACATCCCCTTTTTTGCTTGTGACAGTGTTAAAATCAGGTGAGAACTCTGGCATCGATAAAAATGAAAATCGGAGCTTTTCTGGTTTCTTGTGGTTTTTTTCGATTTTAATAAGGAAGAAAAATGATAGCATTAATTGGACTTCAGAATCAAAATTCCCGGCTCAAAATACGCTGGAAATCATATTTTATTTTTTTTTCTACTGAAAATTTGAACCCTTGTAGAGCTCTGAAGACACACAAAATTGAATGAACGTGCAAGATTTGCCATTTTATTAGTTTTTTTTTACTTTTTATGCATTGTTGTAGTTTGAAAAGCCCTATAAGCATCGGAATTTCGAGTAGAAAAAAAATATATATGGTTTTCGATGTATTTTGAGGCGTAAAATTCGATTCTGAAGTCAGATTAACGCTATCTTTTTTCCATTTTTTGTCAAATTCCAAAAAACTATGGAATTTAGTGTATTATCTTTTGACCGTTTTAAGACTTCTAAGTCCAAGAAAAATAATGTCACAAGATTACGCGGCGTGGGACACTAGTGTTTTTAGATTCTATTAGTGTTCTAGATTGAGAAAATATAATAATTTCGAGCGTAACTCCGAGTTTTTAATTTGCCAAAACCCGAACGAAGTTATGGCAGTTTTTTTGTGGAATTGGCCATATACACGGAGAAAATGTTCTCGGAAAAAGTACAGAAATGGTCATAGTAAAAATTACGGTGACGCTTCGTAATCCC
>JAWWMK010008565.1:0-26536 GCA_035047105.1 Galeopsomyia nigrocyanea
TTTGCATGTTTCCATAGCTCAGCATGGTCGGAATTTCGACGAGAAAAAAAAACAAAATATGGTTTTCGACGTGTTTTCAGCCGTAGAATCCGAATCTGAAATCGAATCAACGCTATCTACTCTCATTTTATATTGAATTCCAAAAAACCATGAAAAACCACAAAAAGTCAGATTTTCATTTTTATCGATGTCAGAGTTTTTACGTGATTTTATCTGTCACACTTTATAAAGTCTGAAGTCAGATTAACGCTATCATTTTCCATTTTACATTAAATTCCAAAAAAACCGTAGAAACTTACCTACTTTTCAATTATTTTTTTTTAACTTCCACGAGCGGAAGAAGGGTGTCACCAGCATTTTTGTGGATGGGCCCAATTTTTTTTCGGTTTCTTGTGTAACATAGAATAATATCCCGAAGGAATTAGGAGCGTCGATTGAGTTTGATATTTTTTAGAACCGGTGCCGAATTATGGGCGTTTTTCTGTGGAATTGGACATATATAGCCCGCGCCAAAAGAGAAAAGAGTGCACTCGATGCACTCAAAACTCAGTGCGTTTTCAATCTGCTGCCTGCTGCTGCTAGTCGGGGACACGCGAAATTAAAAGCGAAATCGAACGAGATAGAGGCAGAAAGAGAGAGAGAGAGAGAGAGAGAGAGAGAGAGAAAGGGAAAGAGAGATTGCATTTGATTTCGGAGCGCACCTGTTTCTTCCGGCCGGAATCGCGATTGAAAGGACGAGCAAGTATAGTGTATGCGAATTTCATCCTGTATACGTGTGTATGACGCTATCTCGGTTACTCACTCGAGCGAATGTATGGCTCTGCCACGTGCATACGCGTATGTGTGACTTTATTTTCCCATTTTTACCTTTGTCGCTGGATAATTGTTCTGCCATTTTGATATTAACTTTATCCAGATGTATTTTTTCGCGTGAAAATTTTTTGTCCGCGCTGTCTTCAGACATACCAGATTTTCTCGGAAAATTTTTTTCTTTTTCAGTTCATTCGAAATGCAAAGCTCATTACTCACATTTTCCACATCATCGCGCATTTAGTAGCTGTTAGTTACACAGAGAATAATTTATGCGAATTAGTGGCACTGGCGCATATTATAGTTGCAGCACACACACTAGCTATACTACATAGTTTATCTCTAATTACTCGTGCAAAATTCATGCAGCATGCATATACATATTACACTATATGTACACAGTGTACACGGAGTGAGAGAGAGAGAGAGAGAGAGAGAGAGAGAGAGAGAGGAGAAGGAACGAGAATTTTGGAGATGAGTAGTAGTAGGGCAACGCTATGGCAAGAGAATTTGAATTCCTTTGATAACGCGAAGGAGTATGCTTGAAATTCAGCGCGACTTGTAGAAAAATTGAAAGAAAAAAAAAGAAGAAAAGAAGAAGAAGACGAATCGAGGAGAAGAAAGAAAAGTTACAACTCTGCAGCTCGTAAAGATGCTGGCATGGCGAAACTTACGTAAAAATCAAGTAGAAAAGTATCGACTGAAAGTTTTTTAAGACTCGAGCCAGGCTGCAGTACTTTTGTTTTTTTTTTATTTGTGACGAGCATAAAAAAAAGTAAACGTCGGCGCGAATGGAAGAGTTAAAGCGAGAGGGGAAATGGATTGGAGATTGTTGCATAGCGTTGGCCGGAGGAGGTGATGATGATTGCGCTTACCTTCTTGCCCTGCTTGCCGCGCTGACCTCGCTCGCCGGGCGGACCGGGTGGTCCAGCCGGGCCGATGTCGCCCTTATCACCCTGAGTTCCTGCATATCACCGCACATCAACAATACGTACGACTGCCGTCGGCAGCGAGTCGCGACTCGCCTCGAGGAGTTTTTAAAGTTCTGTAGCGTGCAATTACCGCTTTCGCTTTTTTTTTATTCTCCGTCAGTTAGTTATTGTTAAATTAGATTTTTTACAGCGTGCATTGGAGTATTAAGTTTAAGAATTTTTTTTATGTATGTTCTAAAAATAGTCTCAGTCGTAAATGAAGATATCTACAGAAAGTCGAAGATCAAAGCGCGCGCGTAGTCGTAACTTTTACTATTTGATTTGAGTAAGATTAAATTCATACCCATCACTTTTCATTGGGCATATAAAAGTATTTTAATATTTAGTAATTCAGTGGAAGAAAAATCAAAATGAGCATTATAGTGTTATTATTGTTAAGAACGAGGTGTAAAAGTCTATTTATTACGCGATAAATCTCGAAAAAGGGGGATAAAAAAGTAGATGACAAAAACAGTCGTAATAATGACGGCAAAAGTCTAATCTAGCGAAAAAATGAGTGGAAGAAAAAGATCAAGTTGACGCGGCGAGACATAAAAAAAAAGAAGAAGAAGAAGAAGAAGAAGCCGAGCTAAAGTAGAAAATACACAGCAGCAACGATCTGCGGTTGTGGTTTCCGTGGGCGTAAGAGCCATAACTGGTCTCAGATGCTGACTGGAACTTCACGGAATCGCAATCGCAGCCCGCGTGTCACGGGGATAGTTTTCTTTCTAGTGTCCGCGCACGAGCCGAGAATCTTTTATGAGCGCAAGGTCTATTTCGAAATCAAGCGAGCTTGCGCGGACTTTATTTCCGTCACGGTCGCTCAATCCATCAGGATCTGCTCCCCGAGTAATGCTCGCTGTATATGTGACGTATGATGCAGTTGTTGCTGCTTTTTCAATCTTTCGCGAGAGATAGCTGCAGCCAGATAGACCTACATACGAGCGTGCTTGCAAATTGATCGAGTCTGCCCGTTCTAATGGACTTGTTTCATTATTTTTTTTATCGTTCGAAGAATATAAACGAGTTACTTCTGAAAGTCAATTTACCAGCGGTTTCAATCCCATCGGAACGTCGAACTAATGAATTGAATTCTTTTTTTTCCACGAAAAAAAAAACAAGATTTCGAAATAGCCCGGCAATTTTCTCAAATTGCTCGGACACGCGAACTCGAGTATACAGCATTGTGCGACGCAGACGCGCGTGCGTGCGGAAAATCGTGAGGGGAAGTGCTGTCCGCAGACTCTCCACTAAATCCCGTCTCTTTGTTTTGAAGGCAAGCCCGGCCGATTATTATAAGCCCTGAGCAGCGTGGCGTAGATACGCGGCCCTTTTCTCTCTCACGTCAACGGCAGGCGATGCGAGTGAGTCGCCTTTATTGCCTCCTTGCCGAAACGCTAACCAGACAGCTCTATTTTCCGGCGCTTCGCCTGCAGGACAAATTCCGCGCGAGCACGATGCTTTATAATGTCGGCGATTCAATTGGTTGAATGTACTTTTGAACGCCTCGAGAATGGATGGATGGGCACGGCGAAGTTTAGTCGAATTAACTGATCGATAATTGCCACGTAGTTTAAGAGTTGCAATTGATCTTTATAAAAGTTTTTTAATTGGCGGCTAGAAGTTGGGGGACGGGGGTGCAAAAGAGACTTTAATCTGAAAACTTGGCTAACGCGAGCGCGCGAATCCGAAAAGCTGTTGCTGATTAAAAGTATTTAAGAGAGTGCGATTTAGCGCGCGCTAAGTTGAGTGAGCTGTTTGCTCGTAGAGCTATTTTGATTTATTGCCGCGTTAGAGTTATTGATTAACTGCGATTCAGTATAGCACAGGCGATTCATTAATTCTCTCATTGAGATGATTTAGCGTTGATTACTATAATTTAATCGAAAGAAAAAACAAAAAAAGGCAATATCAGCAGTAGCAGCAGCGAGTTCGATATAAATCGGTCTGGGGCTCCGACGAGAGGTCACAATCCGTGCTCGCGCGGGTTCGATAAGATAAAGTAAGGAAAAAAGAACATAAGAGTTGAGATGTGTTGCGCTGGTGTTTGCCAGCTACTTACCAGGTGGTCCCGGGGGTCCGGGCGGTCCCTCGAACACGCCTGTCGCGAATGGCTCGCCGTTTATCGAGGTCGTCAGTCCACGCTCGCCCTTGTCGCCCTTGTCACCCTGCAAGCACACGGACACACAACCGAGAAAAGTCAATTTTGCCGAGGCACTAGATTAAAGCCCGCGAAAACGAAATATAACATAGCAACGCTCTCTTTCCACATTTCTGCCAAATCATTTTCGCCCCTAAGCGGAACGCATCTCGTCCAGACTCTCTCATACGAGAGCGAGTCTTTATTAAGGTTAATCCGCTTTCTATCCTCTTTCGCTCGCGCGCAAATTAATTTCCTTTGAGACTGCGTTCTTTATATAATAAACAGCAATATCTCGCTGTGGAAGATTGTTCTCGCGAAAAACTATTTCGAGCGTGTCAGAGAGAGTATCAGCACACATCCAGTACATTTAATTAGACGCTGTATAAATACCGGCAAAAGATAAAGCTCGGCGAAAAAAAAAATGAAGAGAAGAGCAGAGACGCGGATCACGATGACGCAGTTGGATTAAACGGTCCGTGCCATGTTAATTAGTCCGCGAGAGCTGCTAATTCGCAGTAGAGCGAGAAGCGAGCGCGAGAGAAGATTGTTATTTCTAACTAAAGGCAGCCCCCGGAATCGATGACACCGAAAGATTATAAAGCGGCTAGCGAGCGAGCGAGCGAGAGAAAGAGGAGCCCCGGAGGTTAATTGCGCATAGTTACATGGCCCCTCCGAGAGCCATATATGCATGCACTCACGCGCTTTATCAGATGAAAATACCCTACTATCTTTTTACGCCCCCTCTCTTTCCAGCTATGCTCCACTAAACTGTTTATTCGCTGCAATTAAATCAACTTTTTTTATTGTGTATACTTTGAAATACATTCTTTAGTCGAGTGCGACTTTTTCGCGCAATTTCATCTTTTATAGCGAGGAATGATACGAACTTTTTCGAGCTAGTGAAATTCAGCTTTAGAAAAGTTATATTTACTATTTCAACTCTTTTTTTTTTATCGTACATCGAGAGAAAAATATAGTTCCAGTTATAGCTATAGCTCGTATAATAATTTTCGTTATTCAGGGCTGTGCATTGCACAATAGTAGCGTATTTCGCAAAAATCCTACCGCCGACGCTAGATCCGAAATAAATTTGCAATGCAGAGACTCACAAAGCACGAAATTAAAGCTGTTCGTGCGCGCGCGCGCTCGTCAGCTAACGTTATTTCGGCATAGCGAAAATCCTTTTAGCCTTAAAATGCAGCTGGAGAGAGAGACGAAATGCGAATAAACTTTTGAAAAGTACACAAAGCCAAAAAAAAAAATCACACACGTGCACTGTTATGCAGTTGCTAAAATGCTCGGCTTTTCAAAAGTTAATTCATCATCGCGATTTGCTTTAAAAGCTGGACACGGCGACGAAAATGAACGCTAAGTAGAAAGCAACGTTTTATTTATTTATTTTTTTCTGCTACGAAAATTTTGAAAATTGTCAGAAGCGTTGTTACTTTTGTATGTTAAATATTTTCACTTTATGTGGTTTGAAATGAAAATTCTTATTAAAATTATATCGAAATAATGATTAATCATTAGCTTTCATGAAATCTGCGAATTTTTTCAACAGAGATATTTTATTTGTGAACATTGAAGGACCGTGAAATGAATTAAAAATGTTATTTTAAATCCTGATAAACGTAAGAATAAATCGAGGAGCACGATCGAATCCTACGTGCGAAAAATCTAAAAAGGAGCGATAAACTCGCGTGCATTACCTTGGCTCCGATTGCTCCTGGCGGTCCTAGCGGTCCTTGAGGACCTTCGGGTCCAGGCGAGCCTTTTTCGCCCGCGGGTCCGACGTCGCCTGGTGGACCTGCTCCACCGTCTTGACCTGGTGCACCTTCCACTCCCGCAGGACCTGGAGGTCCTGGTGGTCCTGGTTCGCCTTGCTCGCCCTGTGTATAACGTGTATCTATCAATGCATGTCTCTCAATTCTACTTCCGATGGAGCTTTTTCACCAGTTTGATTCAACATTTTTTTGCAGGTAATATAATTTTAGTAGCAACGCGTGAAAATGCTCCAAAAAATATAGCATTGGATGATTATTTCATAATTTATATCAAATTCTTTTTTTTTTAGGGAAGATGGATTTATGATTTTCATTTGAAAAAAGATTTTTACTCTATCTCCCTTTTGTAAACTGTGAAGCATTAATTACACTCTGGAACTGAATTGATCTTCACATTTGAAATTTTCTGCCACATTAAGAAATGCCAATAATGTTAACAATAACGAAATTGTAGCAGCTTTTTCTTTAAATTTTGATAAAAGAAAGATACTTGTAAAAATGTTTCGAAATAATCATGCATAGATATACAGTTGATACTTACAGTGTGAAAAGTGCAAAATAAAACATATAATGCATAAAAAAATTAATCAAAGATAAAAGTAATCAAAATATCATGAAAACAAACGTAATAACCGGCGAATTGCCACACTCTAGAATGCACCCCTCTTATACGTATCTACATACGCCGGCAAGTACTACAAAATCCCCCATGCATGCAGTATATTCGTTTAACTCGAGAGCCATCGCGGATTACGAGTTGACGATGTTTCTGCGAGTCGTCAAACAAACTTGTTCGTGCAGAATAAATACATTTAATGTGTACTGAAGTGCCTCCAGCGTATTAACGTTGAAACTGGAACTCATATTTTATTTGAACTGTGCAACACTATCAATTCTTCATTATCTAAAATCATTCCGATTAACAAGTTTGTTTCATTGCTTTTTTGTAAATGTTTGTACAAAAATTCCAATTTGAAAAACTATTGACACACACTGTAAATTAATCATGCTGTACAATCATAATACTTTCAAAATTTTACTCATTGACACACGGAAATTTCTACCTTGCACTGATCACTAAATTAATTGATTTTTGAAATTTTCATGCAGGATGTGGATAAAAAAGGTACTGTGGAATTAATTATAATTATGAAGAACAAATAAAATTATAAAGATGACTTTGAATGAAATCGATGGAAGATAGGATTGCATAGTAAATACTGTGATTTTAGTGATAAAATTGTAATCAAAAACAGTGGAAAATTAAATTTTAATATCAACAAAATTTAATTTTGAACTGTTATTCTTTTTTTCTCATTTTAGAAAATTAATTTTCAATAACAAGTTTTAAGTACTGAGCAAATCTTCATCAGAAACGGTTTCTGCAATAAACCAAACAAACTTACTTTGAGCGTTATGATCTGCTGATCGGTGATATTAGCTCCCAGTTTTTGCAGTTCCTAGAAAGTAGGTTACTACTGGTAAAAACTAAATATCTACATGTAAAATAAATTAAACAAAAATATGGATGATTCATGTTTAAATTATAATATGGACAAAATTGGGACCAAGGTTTGTCTGCCTTCTCAGGCTTCTGCTTCTCATGTTATTTGTAACTTTGTTAATTTGTTCACATGCTGTCAAATGTATGTATTTCGTATCACTTTCTAATAAAATTTTTCATAATAATACCACTACCAATCAAACCCCATATAATGAGCAGCTACGACGCGACCAACATTTTTTCATTGAAAATAATTTCGAAATCCAAATAGATTCTACAGAATAAATTTTTTATTTTCATCATAGTTGGTTTTCCATAATACTGTAGATTATATTGATCTGCTTTTACATAGCAATCGAGAAAAAACTGAATGTTAGTAATAAAATTAGCAAATAAATTCTCGAGTCAATGTTTCTATGTATAAAAACGATTACTATCAAATTTAATATATGTTCATGTGTAACAGCTAGTGCAGTACACAAATGTATACAACAACTAATTTTAAAATTGATACAAGTTAAACAATTTTTCTACGAATCATGAAAATTCAATTTGAAAAATCATGCATGCAATTCATACCACCTCTACTACTGCAAAAGGCATGCTATGAGCAAAATATATGTATTTATTCTGATTTATAAAAAAATTGACCAATGTGCATTGATTCCAGCTTCAATAAAACAATATTTTTGTTTCAAATCACTTAAATAGATCAATAACGAAAATTTGTGTATCCAGAATGCACATTGATCGGCATGACAAGTCGCATCGTAGCACACTCAGAAATCACCATAAAAAAAAACAACGAGTAATGCTACACCGAAAGCAGCACTAAGAAAAAAAAAACAACTAAAAAACCACACAAAAAATTCGTTCCTGTACAAGAGCATCAGAACCACTGAGAGAAAATAACTACAAGATCATACTGAAAAATCGAAGAAAATTACAATAAGAATAATAAGAAAAAAACCAATAAAATTAGAGAACAAGAAGAGAAAAGTTTGTGGTCTGAGCCTCAGGAAGGCCGGTTACCTTCAGCGCGACGATTTCGGCGTATCCGAGCGTTCCGCCGCGCAGCGTCGTCACCGACCTCTTTAACCCTAATCCCTGTGCATTGACCCGTAGGCGAAAACAATTTTCTAATTGTTATTGTGTTTTGTTTTTCATGAGAAATTTTTTTATTAATTAGCATGTACCACGAGGTTAGTGCGCGCTCTTGCCAATATCATACGACTAAACCTTTTCGTGTTTTATTTCACATTATTATTAACATTTTAAAAGCTACAGTACTGTAATGAAAGGTACATGGACACTTGATAATATTTAAGTGCTAAATGTAAAATCGATTACAAGGCTGTACCTTTCAAAAATGACATCGATCAATGCTTATCAACGGCTTTAAGGATCTAATAGCTACAAGCAAGTTCATTCATCGAGATATCGATGATAGCGAAGATGCAACGTCTTCGTTTCAGCATAAATATTCAAAGGATCAGCGATGCTCATCTTTCAAATTATTCAAATTTGTATAACACAGCCGTTGATACGCTACCGGCGGTGCGGGCGTACTGTGCGGCGGTGGTGGCGAACACAACAGTTGCCCGCGCAAAACGCGCACGGCAACCTCGGCTACTCCCCCGCCCTTAAGGATTAATGTAATGGAAATTTTATTCATAGCGTATCGGGAAAGAAAGGGATGGAAACTCCGTGTGTGCGCGCGCGCTCGCTGATGGAAAGCTCACTGTGTACACTATACCGACTATCGATAAAATAAACAACACAAATACACGTACAGCGTGTGAAGACTCTAGACTTTGTAAATTTTCGTTTACTTCCAACAATTTGCAGCTTATACCGAGTTTTATGACTGCAATAAATTTTGTCCCCGGAAAAGCTCACCACCTTGTTCGCTCCCGCGCTTTACTTCGCTGCTGCGTTGTACGTAAAATGTACTTCAGAGCCTTTTATTTGTTTTACAAAAGCAGATATTTTTTTTTAGTCACACGAGATTGTAACTTTATAATGATTTCCACATGAAAACTTTCAATCAAACAAAACGGAAAAATAATGATCTCGACTCTCTCGAGTAGTAGTAAGAGAATGCTCAGTGTTCATCGTTTTACCAATGCAGTCAATCGAGCGAAGCGCTTGCACATGTACGTTAAGGGAAAGGGCATTTTACGATTGCCGCGCAACCGCGCACACAATGACTCGTGTGATGCGTCGCGCGACAATGCCGGCAAGACAGGAGAGCGCGAAACGCGCTTTTTGATTAATAGCATACTATTGTGATAGATACCTTGACTGCAGAGAAAACGTCGAATCCAGGATTACCGTGTTCTCCCTTTTGTCCTTTCTCGCCTGCCGAGCCCTGTAAACAACGTCATTTATCATCAAAAATTCATTCCCCATACAAAAACCTTTTTTCAACGCCAATTCTTTTCTTTTCTTTCTTTTCGCTATCAGTTTGGTTTGATTTATAATTAGCTGTTTATTGGAAAATGTATACGCGAGCTTGAACGACAAAGTTTGTTTATACGAAAGAAATCGACAGAGCGTCTATAGAGAAAATCTATGATGTTTTATGTGAAAACTTTTTCCGCGAGTTTCCACGCGCGAGTGTCTGTCAATATTTATTTTAGTGAACGTTGCGGCGGCGACGGCGGCATCTCTTTTTCGTCTGAACGACATTTTCTCCAAACGATCGTCAATATGTCAAATGCAGCAGTAGCAGCAGCAGCAGCAGTCCGAGACTCGCTGTATTGCATGTCTCACTCCGCGCGATGCTACGATATATCCACCAGCACTTTAACTTTCTTTGAATCGACCAACTCGCGTATGTCAATATAAAGGATTGCACTTAGATAAATATCAAACTCGCTTACCAGCGGATATACTAGTTTTCTTCAATTTTGTACACTGAATAAACATTTCTTTGATTGATCTGCGACGCCGTCGACCGCTGTTAGTGAAAGTTTTAAATATTTATAGAGCGAAAGGTAGAGTTTTTTTCTATGCTCAGCGCTCTTCAATTATTCAAGAGTAACGATAACCAAAATAGTTTTTCTCGGAAAATATTCAACGTCAGTCAAAAGTTAATAATTGAAAAAAAAAATTTTCTGTTTACGCATCAAACCAAAGTAAGTTTTTAGATTACGTTTTCATAAAAGTTTGGTGAAATGAATGATGTATACTTACTGGTTCTCCTTTTGGTCCATCCATACCGATGGGACCCTGAAACGAGGATAATCTTAATACGAGTTCGATCGCTTAGAATTCGTGCGAGTGACAGGAAAGTCGGAAAGAAGGAAAAAGTTCAGTCATAAAATATGGATTTGAAGATAAATCAAATAAAGATATAAGAAGAAAATATCGTTTATATATACCAATGAGCCAAAGATAGAAAATAATAAAGAGATGACTAAATGTTTGTAAATGCTTCCAAATACGAGTATTATTTATTGCACTACTGTTAATGTAAACAATGTTATTAATACTATTGTTATACTACCGTCCTGCTTCAGCATGAATAATTACACTCATACTGCACTTCAAAACATCAATGCTGAGTGTGAATGTAATAAAATTTGAATTACATCGTTACATAATAAACACTACAAGCAAACAATATATCGCACTAGTATCTAGTTAATACCAGTTATGAGTTAGTATTTTGGCAATGCAAGACGTAAATGTAAACTACTATATAATAATATACTATCGCTTGAATGATCGAGAAATGATTCGGAAGTCCAGAACATGATTGCATCCCATCACCATATTCATTTTGCTGCAGAAAAGATTATTATGCTTTCCGATTCATGATATTATACCTAAGCTATCCTTGAATATACATAGTATTTTATCGACGTTTTCAGAGCGATAGAGATTAATGTAACTTATAAATTAAATTAAGTTGGAACATCTATTGGACATTGCGCTAAACGTAATGTTACTTTTAATTAGTCGTAAAACGTTTACGAAAATTTAATTTTAATTATAAAATAATTTAATCCTCAGAACGAATCGTACGAAAGTTCATGTAATAAGGAGAAATGAAAAAAAAATTTTATACAATATTCACTCTACTTCGAAAAAAGTTTAATTTTTATACTAAAAAGCCAGGAAAATGCCCTAAATGGAACATACCTGAGAATATTCTACCGGGAAGTTTTAATTAGTCGTCAAACGCATATGAAAATTCAAATTTAATTGAAGAATAATTTATTTTTCGGAACGATAATTATACAAAGCCAAAAAATAATTATAATATGAACGAAGAAAATAATTAATTTTGAACGTTACGCAGAATACCCCAGTATAAAAAAGTTTTATGAAAAATCCGGAAAAATTTAATCTCCGACGTCGTTTTGTAAAAAAATTAATTAAACAACGATAGTCGGAATTGAGAGAGAAGGAGCGAGTGTAAAAGGAGAGAGAGAGAAAGAGAGAGAGAGAGAGAGAGAGAGAGAGAGAGAGAGAGAGAGAGAGAGAAAGAGAAAGAGAGGGATGGCTGTCGAGTTGCTTGCGCTTCAGTTGAAAATTTACGATTATGGGTGCATATAGCAGAGCAGTTGCTGGTAATCCTCAGCTAATACGGCAACGCGTTGCTGCGCCTCACCGCTTTAGTTTAGAGTATTAATCAGGATTCTAGATCAGCGCCTATGCGGCCGCGGAAATTTGATGTATAAGCGCTTCGCGTTCTGCAGAGATTTCGCATATACACACTACCACCAACAACATTTCGAGCTTTTGCGCTCCCCTCAACTAATACTGCCACGCTATATACACTGCGGCTTTTATTTTCTACGTGCACAGCATTAGACGGTATCTTTCATCCAAATTTTCGTTTATTCGTTATGCCAAGTTGATAAACGAATAATAAACAAATCCTACGATTTCTACCGCTATATCGTAATCAAAATGCAATATCCGATAGAATAAATTAGCGATCAATCGCGTACTGTCCCCCGAAATTTTCGCGATCGTTGCGAGGGTGTCTATAGTCCCGATGCAAGTCATGCACAGCCGCGCTAATAGCGCGACCCGACCAGACGCGAGCGCGTTTTATCGGATGCAGACGCAACGCCCCGCGGCGACAAAGCTTTATTTTTATAAAGCCTGCCACGTCGCACACGCCGACCGGCCGTTACCGCTGATTAAGAATTTTCAGGCGTATGCGTCGTTTTCTCTCTCTTTTTTTTGTTAGTTCGTTCGTTTCATTTTTATAGCTGTCCACGCACACACGCGATAACATCCCCTTTTTCTGCCGTGTTACTCTTTTGAGCTTATCGACACTTTTTCACGGATTTCTCTATTCTACCAAACTTCAATTATAACTTTCGTATACTTTGAACTGTTGGAAAATCAAGTATGGAATTTACGTTTCAACGGCGTTGTTTGTCGAAATGCAAAAAACTAACGTCTTTACGATTCAGTTGGCAACAAACAGAATTCTTATCAGGAAAAAGGGAAAAAGTCGAAAATGTTGGAGAAGCGCAGCACACCTTGAACTTTTTCAAATTTATACTCGCGCAAAAGTTGCAGCTGTAGTGGATGGGGCGTCTCGAAAGTTTCTCTCTCGGCGCGTCCAGTCGATGCGCTGACAAGTCCGATGGGCTAAGACTTTTGCCGCGAATTACGAAGACATGGTTGTGTGTGCGTGTGTGTGTGTGTGTGTGTGTGTGTGAGTGTCTTACGACGAGTGGGTATATGTGAGCGAGTGAATTTTTACGAGCACTACGTGGCAGAGGCAAGGGATAGACGCAGTAGAGCGACTAAAATATGTATCCCACAAACCAAGAAAACCACTTCCGCCCAGATACGTCTACGTAGAGTCTGAAGCGTACATACGGCAGAGTCGAGAAACGTGTATTTTATGTCATTGAACATTCATTACATTGTCGGACTTTAAGTCGTACTTTTTTACGAAAAATAATTATTTAAATTCACAAACAAATAGTAAATGGAATATTAATACACATTTGTCATCTCTACGCTTATGCATACGTATATATGTAAACAGGGCGAAAAGAGAGAGAGAGAGCGAGAGAGACTTTGACAAAGACATTTGACGAGGGTTCTCGTGAAGTATTAGACGTGGCGAAAATTGATCATACTGCTGGAAGGGAAATTTGTGAAATTAACAAACCGGGAACCCAGGATATCCACGGTGTCCGACGGGTCCCTGCAACAAAGCAACGTACCAAATGTCACACAATGCGTCAGTTCAACTATTGCACGTGTTATTACTAAACAACTCCCATCATTATTAGTATTGTCATCTATTTTTTATCAAACTGATTGGTTTAAATTACGTCACTTTATTTAAAAAAAAGTTACATGATTAAGTTGATTAAAAATTTTTGTTATTCGCGTCATCTAATATCAAAACAACATTCTACCCAGGTTAGTTGTTAAAATCTACTCAAATGGCATTACGATAATTTTTTTAAAGTGATAAATCTCCAAAATCTTTAGTGCTACAAGTTTATTACGATAAAGTATTGAAAAACTAAAAAGTAAGTGAATTTTTTTTAATGGCTTAGTTTTAGTCTACTGTATACATACGCGTGTTTATCGATCTTTTACAGTAACAATTTCTACTTTTTCTACATTTTATTGGGTTATTGGGTTATTAAATTATACGTGTTTTCCCTTTCGGGATGCTCCGAAGAAATGCACTATGTGGATAGGTAGAGAGTGAACTCTAATACTCAATTGGAGCACATTATGTTTACTTTATTCAATAGACTTACTTTATTCAATAAAGTAAACATAATGTGCTCCAATTGAGAATTAGAGTTCATTCTCTACCTATCCACATAAAAGTTACTGGGATGTTTATTTTATAAAATACAATTTGAAAATTTTACATTTTATTACTACAATGTACCGCGTAAAATAATTTCTTTTAGACAAATAGTGGGTCTAAAAAGATATGATAAATAATTATCATCCGTCTATTATCTTAAAGCTCGCGAATTATTAAATTTTCAGTAAAAATTTTCATCAAATGGATTAATTCATCATTATATTCGGCTTATTTTCTGTAGCTTATTGTTAATAATTTTTATAAACGTTTATTCAAGGTTTATTTGAATCGTAATTGAAACGCAGGTTAGTTAAATCACGCTCTGACGATTATGAAATATTGAACTGTTAAAATTTACTCTTCCTTACCGTTGGTCCCGTATCACCACAATCACCTTTCGATCCCTGAAATGCCATGTACAATTAGAACACACGTCAAAACTTCAACAATCTCTAACCTTCCTATTATTTCCCTCATATCGCTTGCAATGCCAATGTTTAGTAAGGAACTTCGTATTACTTGGAAGCAAATCTCAACCTTTAGAACAGACAGGGAAAAATAAAGCCAGAATTGAAAATAAAAGAAAAACCAAAAATTAATATACCGGGAAACCATTCATGCCTGGCGTACCAGCCACTCCCTGGAAAAAGTTTTATTAAAATATTATATATTACAGTTAAATACTACGTACAACAACATGCACTGCGATTATCATGCCACTGCTATCGATGGAAATTCATCCTTTAGTGTTGTTATTGAAACGTTGAAATTATGGAGAAGTAAATGTTTTCTCCATGATTTTATGTTTGTTTCAAAAATAAAAATCAGAAATTATTACGAATAAAATTATTCGCATACGGTAAATTATTTGCATACAAACCGCAAATATGTTTACAAACGAAAAATAGCAAAATACAACAGAGTTGCTACGCTTAAGTAGAATCGTTTGACTTTCAATTTACATCCCGAGGCGACCTTCTACAAGAGCAAAATGCATTGTATTTATTTACTTTTCAAAGTACGTCAACAGACAATTGAATTTTTCTTCCGTGAGTTATTCTAATTTATCCTATCGTATAACATTGTAGTAATATATTTCAAAATACTCTATAAATAATAAAAGAATTTTTTAATATCAAGCGGAAAAATTTTATTAAACTACGTTACAGAAGCGGAACTCAATATTATGTTATTAAAACTAATTTTGACTAAGCATGCCTTGAAACTAACTAAAAGTAACAGAATTTAAAAATAAATGTAAAATGAACTTTTTGAATAGAAATTTAAAATTAATTTCGAGGTCGGAAGGAATCACGTAATCGAAAAAAGACGAATGATATATTATGACAAGCCGGAGCAGAAGATTAATTCCTAATAAAACATCGATATACGACCTCGGCGACGAAACGTGACGATCCGCGCAGGATCGGCCGGCAAAATCATGACAAATAGCGCGTAGCCGCAATTACGCGGAACCGGCGATAAAGCAACGTGGACGTCGATTATTATCGGTCATCTCTCTCGCGTAGCGTTATCGCCGCGTCCACACTCGCGGCACGCGCATTATTACCCAAAACCCGTTCTACGCGCTCGAGGTTCGCTAATATTATGTACAAGGTTTATAAGAGGATTTTCGTCTGAGTGCTGAACTTACCGATGCGCCTGGCTCACCGGGGTCGCCCTTTTTCCCCTTTTTGCCGCGTTTTCCCGCTGGACCTGGACTGCCTGGTGGACCTGTAACGTTAATCAAATTGGCATGTGTGAAAATTACTGAATAACTAAATAAAAATGAGTTATAACGTAGTGAAATTTATTTTTCAATATTGTAAATCATTTATTTAAAATATATTTTGTAATTATTTAAAATGCAAAATTTCGAACATTCTTTCCGGCGTTAAGAAAGTGTAACATTAAATGTAGTTCAAACAAACAATACTTCAAAAAAAAATAAATAAAAAAAGATAACATCGCATTGTAGAGAAGAACTTGATGGCATTTACATTTATCATGAAAGTTTAATGCGTGCATCTATGTTTAGCTTTATCAGCAAAACCGCGCCAGCTGAGCACGCAGATGATCTGTTAATTTATGCCATTTTTTATCAAAACTTAGAGGAAAAAGATTCACATTTATACAGCACGCGGCGGTACATTCAATCTCAAAGCTGAATAATAACGTGCGAAAAGCCCATGATTATTTTGGTTTTTTACGTCCGTGTGAATTCTCCACAAAGCTTTGAAAAACACGCCGCGTAAATGTAAGCCCTGTTCTTTTAAAAAACTACAGTGTCAGCGCTATTTATATTTCATGTTAACACGGGATGTTTGCACCCTTAGCGCAGAGATTTCAAATTTTATCTCGCACGTTTGCACCAACCGTCTTCCGTCTTTATGTGCGCACCCTTTTTGCGCTTGCTTTTTCGTTTTTACGACGTCAAAAGTGCGCGCAGCAACGCGAGAGATGTCCTGCCGCAAGCTGTTCGCGCCAGCCGTGTTTCACAGCTGTGTATCTACGATATAATATCGCATTGTGTAGAACGACCGCGCGAAACTCGCAGATAAAATCTGACATGGCTTCTATCTGGAAATAAGGAGGATGTATTTCTCGGATTTATTTGCCACCGTTGAATTTTTGTGGATTTATAAAAAAAAAGAATTCTGACAAACGGCAACCATCTTGCGGTTCGATATGCTGTTATTTCGTTAATTTCCCCGACGGTACAAATCAATAAACGAAACACGCTGTACGAGCATCAATAACAACTTGTTGACAAGCCGTTTAATGCGCGAAAGTAAATGCAGACGATAATTTATATAATTCGACTTAATTAAAATCTGCACGTAGAAATCGAATCGATCGAGTTTGCATTGATTAAATGTACGCGCGCGTTAGTTATGCGCCTGCATTAAAATGTTTGAGGAACTAATTAATATCCAGTCCGCGCCCGCGCGACCAATTAAACGATATATCTTGCGCAGACTTTTCCAACGCTTATCGCTGGTTAGTAGTAGCAGTAGTAGTTGTAGGCGGGCGCGGCGAGTAAATCTGATAACGATAAACGCTCTTTAATCGCGCGGGGGAGAGAGAGAGCTTGTCTCTTTGACTTGGCAGAGTCAAAGACTGAAAAAATAAGGAAAAAAAAATGGTTTCTCATTAAAAAGCAAAAGGAGAGTAGGGCGTCGTTCGCGCCCGCGGGCGCGATCCTTAAAAAACGTTAAAAGGGAGTACACGAACTTCGTTTACATCCATTCTCATTTTCTTGCCCTTAATTCTTTGCAGACTTTTATTCTTCTCTCGTGTACATAACTTTAGATCTTCTGTTCTGTTATTTGATACGTTTTTCTTTTCAATTTATGGCAAAAGGAGTTAACGTGGAAATCGCTGATGAACTATTTTTTTGTTTCAGTCTTCATCGGAGAATGAATAATTGAAATTGCCGCAGCGAACTGTGTCACAAATGGAGCGTACAGCAGCAGCCGAACACTTGAGTTCGGAGCGATTTATGGGTGTGAATTCATTACTTTTATTAATATTAATATTTATCGGCCATAGATCTTTGGAAAGGCAAATAAATTCAGATCCATTCAATTCAATTATCTCGGTCTCAATCCCTTTTGCTGTCTCTCCGCGCCCGAGCTATATATAACAAACGTATTCCGATGAAGAGTGCCCGAGATTTTGGCGGAACTTTTGCTTCAACCGCAATTTATCTGCTGCTACTGCCGCCGAGTTGAGAGTTTATCGGCTTCGCGGCTCGCGAATGAAAGAATCGATCTGCATAGGCAAGTGAGCGCAGCGATAGGCAGTAGTGTGCCCCGCGGACGTTTTTCCAACAATTCAAATGTGTGCATGCAGAGAGAGAGAGAGAGAGAGAGAGAGAGAGAGAGAGAGAGAGAGAGAGAGAGAGAGAGAGAGACACTTTGATGAAATGGCAGCTTTTAAAGTTATAGCCGATTAAGCGCTTTCATCCCGATAGCAATAACACTGGGAGGCTCGTAAAGATGCACGAGTATAAAATCACTTTATCACGAATTCAATGAAATCAAATGTTTCAAAGTGCGATACATGCAAATTCGCAATCATTACGTATTCTCTGGGAAAATGTATGAAAAACGTTGCTCGAGCCGATAAATCAAAGAGAGGCTACGGCGTAAAATCCTTTAGCTCGTGAAATCATACTTTCCAATGTGGCGGGGGGGGAGGTTTTAATTGAAGCAGTTCACCGCTGCGGAATAAGGTTATATACGCCGCTATAGTCGCGCGGAAGGAAAAAGAGCAACGCGCCAAGAGTCGATCTTTATCCGGCGAAGATAGATAGATCTCATTTTCTCGATCTAATCGAACGAAGCGCCCGCATTTATCCTGGGGCTGTCGGCGGCGCGCACCTCGAAAATTCAATTCGCCTCGCGCAGCGCACCGCACGTCTGCCTATTCCTCTTGCGGTTTTGTTTCTCTCTCTCACTCTCTCACTCTTCCGCGAGGAACATTCGTAATCTTGCTCTATAGCTGCACCATTCAACATTCTAATTCCTCGCTTCCTCCGATTTTCATCAGGGATTCCCGCAGAATCTCCGTGGTTTTATAGTCTACGTTATAAAAAAAAGAAGCCACAAGGTAAGATGTTGCAGTCTCGCGCGGATAATGCTGGCTAATGGGGCCACAACACAAAGTAATCTCTATACGTGCACCACAACACACTTTTTGTTTTAGCCTGTCAAGTCGTCAATATCGAATTACCGGCTTGATGCAAGATAAAAAACAAAGTCATAATCCTACAGCTCTTTCTACCGGTCGATAAGAGGATTACGATCACCATAAGAGAGTATCTTCTCGTGTTATGCTTTCTTGCCGTAAACGTACGGTCAAAACTTTATTTTTTCTTCTCTTCTTTTTTTAGACGAGTTTCACTATATACGCTTGCAGCGTCAGAGTCAGTTACTCGCATTGTATTTTAATTGGTTTGCGAGCATCGAATCCTCTTTAATTATCAAATTGCAAACTAAGAAAAATCGACGAACATTAAAGCTATAATCCTCGATTGTACAAAAGTTCCATGCCGCAAGTTTGAAGAGGCAATTGGATATAGAGAAGAAGACGCCTCTAAGGAATTCGTGTCGAGAGCTTATGGGCCGAGGATTTTAGGCGCCACGGTAGCCGACAATCGCGATAACACCTGGATAACATGGGCCGTCCTCACCTAAGGCTCATAAGTCAAGTCCGATGAGCCCTGAGATTGTCTACTACTGGCGTGTGGGCGTGTGCGGCTTTTCGGCCACTGCGCCTCCGTCATTTGTCATGCCTCTGCAGGCCAGTCGCACTGATTGACAGCGGATTTGTTGGTTCATTTTTCTCTTTGTGGCGCGTATATCTGATTGAATTATTCACGAGAGAATTCGTTTGGAGGATCGATGGAATGCAATCTAGCGCAAAATGCATCTGTCGTTTCAACCGCAAATTGCCGGGCTTATCAGCAATTTGGACGAATCGTCGAATATTTCGGGGTAAAATTTGAGCATACTAGCTCGAAAAGTGAGATAAGCCAGGCTTGCAGGAGAGTATAGTTTGAGTTTTAGGTGGGAGGAAGGAGAAAAGCTCTCTCGCTCGCGCGTCTGGTCGCATCAAAAAGTTATTACCGAGCTTCGTCGATAAAGCCGACGACCGTGCGCGCGCGGTGTAGCTGCATCATCGACTCTTATAAATGTATAAAGATGCAAGTGCCGTGCAGCCAAATAGCGACCCAAACTTCTTTTTTTGTTCTCTTTTATAACCCAAAAAGCTTGCAGCAACGCAGCGACGACGTCCGAATTGACAATGCGAATCGGCAACGATCGCAATTCTAATTAGAGTCACTCGGTTATACACTCTTCGACTCCGTGCGATCGTTTTTTTGTTCGAATTTCAAGGCTATCGTGCGAGTTGAATTTGGATATCAGTTGAAAGCGATCACCAAGACAAGAGTATGAAATTTCGCAAGGCCATATAGCTTTGCTTTCGGTCTGTCGGTGATTCGTTGATAGCAATAAGGATTGCGAGAGCAAATTCGTCTGTGCGATGCACGATGGCGTCGATTCGGGCGCCCGAGTGTTTGGCCCGTTATATATTCGCGCGCGGGGAGGGCGAGCGATATTAGAGCGGTAAACTCGAAGCGGCGCTGTAAGCTCAACTCTCTCTCTCTCTCTCTCTCTCTCTCTCTCTCTCTCTCTCCACCCTCTGTGTATACTCTTTGATGTCTGCCGAGGCTTAATTGCCTCCATTAGTAATGCGTTTGCACAGAGAGAGGGAGAGAGAGGGCAAAGCGTAAGGTAAACGCGAGACGAAATTTCATGCTTTCGCTCGCGAGCTTCCTATATAGGCTCTCATTTAATTACAGGCCGAATCAGAGAGACGATGCGCGCACCTCTACCCTCTCCCTCGAGTTATATATCTCTCGCGCTTAGACTATAACTATCGCAACAAATTCTGATTTTTGAATTGATTCTTCTTTGCTATCTCCGTTACTCTTGTCATCAATCGTTTTTGTTGTGTGATAATCCGCTGTTACCTAACTAAACCGACGATGGGGGGTTATAATGGGATTTTCCCTTTAATGAAACTGTATACTGTGCGATCGGTCATCGACGTTATAATCGTCTAATCTTCCTGTCATGATAATAATCCTTTTCAGTCTTGTTAATTAAACAATGATTATACTCGTCGATACCACGCCAGTGATTTAGAATAATATTCAAATTGGTGAGGGTGCTAATGAACATGATAGAGTGGAAAAAAGTAATAATTGGTTTATTCGGAAAATGAGCGCAACGCGAGTTTATTTACCGACGAAAAACACTTTATACGGGAGAGACAGCGAGCGAGTGCAAATACGAAAGCTGAAGTGGAAAACAATTTCGCAGAGGGACCCGAGCGAGCGAACGCTTTCATAACTGAATCCCTTAAAACATGATTAATCCCGCAAAACATGATTTCCATAAGGCTCCGCGTGTTTACCGGCTCGGGCTCATAAAACAAAGTAAACAAGCTATATCGCGCTCTCAGTTGCGAAAAATGCGCGCGCAGGAGAGCTGCTTTAGGCCAAAAACTTTATCCCTCATTCCCCTAAAGTTGAGAGAGAGAGAGAGAGAGAGAGAGAGAGATTTTGCCGACGACGACGACTATTTGACTTTGGAAAAGTCGAGTGGCTGCTGCTGCTGGCTCGACTCTCGCTTCCTCTGTCAATAAGTACGCGTGTCTAGGTGGGCTTGCAAATTCTCGAGCGCAAACTCTCGAGGAGGGAGCAAAGTAAGTGGATGTCCCGCGTGAGCCCGCGCTCGCGCTTGAAAAATGTACAGTACGCGCAAAAGAGCGCGCCGCGGAATCCCCATTGTTTCTCGAGCCTCGCGGCCGCGGCGGGCGGCCTGCACTGCGAGAGAAGTAGAAAAGAGAGAACTCGTGCAGCTGCAAGTGACGTCGTATTCCACTTCACTCGCAACTTAACACTATTCAGCTCGAGAGAGAGACAGACAGACGGAGAGTTTGTCGACGATGAGGAGAATTCAATTTATCTTACGCCACTTTCTCTCTCTCTCTCTCTCTCGTTGCACAGCTTCGAGGATATATTCTCGGCACAATTTCATGGCTGACGAGTGCGAGAAAACTCAACAACAACAAAATTTACCGTCTATTGCAATTACAATCAACGAAGCTCTGGATGAAATTCGGCTTACAATGCAAGCTCTCTAATGAAATCGAAAATACTTATCCAAGATCGAAGATCGGAAGAATTGAATGGCGCAGGGAAGGATTTAATGCTCTCAATTTCCCCCGGGATATCGCAGCAGAAGCCAAATCCTTGGCGATCCGCGAGCAAGGAATGCTCCATTTGCCGAGTGGAAATCACGCGCGGCAAATACGTTATATCACTGACCGACATATGGCTACATGACAATGTGCATGTGCGTGTGTATAGAGTATGCAAAATAGCTTTTATTTTGTCGTCGTCGTACGTCGTCGTCGTCCCGGCGTATGCCGTTAAACTTTGCCACACACAGTGGTTATCGCCGCCGCGTGCGCTCTCGGGCGCAGAGAGATATTATAAATTAGTTACAGCTTCGCTCGCCTCGCCTCGCACACTATATGGCTTTTTGTTGACGTGCTAACGTGTAAACAATGAAGCCAAACTCTCTCTCTCTCTCGCCTTTAACGCAATTTTATCGAATTTTGTGATAAACTGCAACCGCCAGCAGGCAGCGTTAAATATTGTTCAAACTTGTTGTACTCGCACAATGCTGCATGTTAACTCGATACAGTCTCTCGTTCGTAAAAAGGTGTATTTTCAATGTGCATTAAGCATATTGTTTATCGATTGCCAGAGCAGAGATAAAGTTTTTTTTCCGCACAGAGGCTTTTTGTTTTATGCGATGTAGACTCTCTTGAAAGTGGTATGTTATAATAGCCTCAACATTAGCCTGCAGTGTCTGCCTGTATATATATATATATATATATATATATATATACGTATCTGCGAACGTTTATGCTCGCGAGTGAGCAAGCGAGGCTGTGCACTTTTCAGCGCCTCATGCAAAATTCATTTGCACGCACACTTACTACCGCGGCAGCAGCAGCAGCAAGGCACTTGGCGGCGCGTCGCCCTGTGCTTTATTAATGATCTCTCTTCCTCCCTCCCATGGCTTCTGCTGATTGCCTCCATCCCACCACTTTCTACCGACTCTTTAGGCAAATGACATTTTCCGCGAGGCACAGTAGCGCTCCGCGAAAAGTCGAAGCTACCAACGAGAATATCTATAAACAGCAGTGCTGGAGCATTCCACAAAGTGTTATTTTTCGAAAAATAATCTTTTTTTTTTTCAAACGTTTTGATAAACTTGCCTGTAATCTAAAGGTATACACTGTGATATTTGCGAGCTTTCACAATTTTAAAAGACATAAAAGTCTAAAATTGGCATGTTGGAACTTGTAATAACTACTCGTGCGATATGTTTACAACGCCCCGAAGCAAAGCTCGCGGAACTATAATCTTCTGTCGGATGTTATATCTACACCAGGTATAGTTTACCCAAGTTTGGTTCGACTTGTGGTCCAGCGTTATACAGCAAACAATTGGATATACTATACAGTCGAAATCAACGGAAAACAGATTTGCTTTGATAACAAAGTCGATTATGAGAGAGAAATCTAATACGAATCTGTGCACATCTTTTCAAAATTGAATCGTGCTATATTGTTTAGACTTATGAATCTCAACTTTGGAAGTATTAAAGCTGCAAAAGATAAACGACGACGACAAACTTCCGAAACGACTATATATTTAAGAAAAAAAAAGAGTCGAACAATGCCTCATCAAGAATGATAAATATCGCGAGAGTTGATTCGTAAACCGAGTAAATCGCGCATAAAAAGAAAGGAGTATTATAAAAAAATGAACTGGCCGCAGTAGTAGCAGCAGCAGCAGCCGTTTATGACGCGTCAGCGACCAAAAAGAAGCGCTCTCTCTCTCTCTCTCTCTCGCTAGCAATTAGTAGTCGCGCGCAATTAGGAAAATTTCGCCGATGTCCCCATTAAAGTGCGGGGGGGGGGGGGCGTCGATTATTATTTCACAATGGGAGGGTAAAATTTTTCGGAAAGACGTGATGCTGTAGGTAGACTGAGAGAGTAGAGCTCGTATCGGAAGTGCCGCGGCTGCGCGCTCATTAAAGGTCGGCGCCGCGCGCCTCGCGACGCGGCAGAGAATAATGGGCTTCTCGAGTGCTGCTCGCTGTGTTAGCTCTCGCTCCCACAAGCGTCACTACGTACATACATGCATACTATCTAAGTATATGTGCATATACTTGCGCCCTCCATGCCCGCAGGCTTGTGCTGCTGCCAAAGTGCGAAGCTAAGAGCACTACGACGACGACGACCTCTAAGTCGATTGCCGAAGAGCTGTCAATTTCTACTCGAACTATGTAACTTCATTTTTCATTAATAATAAACCACTTGGTAAGTCCTCTTATCCGCTCGATAACGCTGTACAAATTATCTCTAGTACTTTTAATAAGCTAAATTAACGCAGCATCCGCGTGAACAAGACGCACACGTGTCAGCAGAGACGCAGCTCTTGAATCCAACACCAACAGACACACACACACACACACACACACACACACACAAAAGAGGTAGAAAGGCAACGCGCCTCAATTACTCGCGCTGCCGGAAGCTATTTCCCACCCTCGACGCTTTTCCCTTTGACCTTTTTTTTCTGCTATGATGGCCACCTACTCGTGTAATTCTGTCCCCATTCGCTCTGCCGACGCATCGCCACACATTTGCCAAAAGAACACGCGTCTACTTGCCCCCCGGCGGTTTGACGGCTTTGTAATAGCGAACACGCGAAAAATTTTATTTTCAGATTTGCTTCGATCACGCGTTTCGTACGTATATTCTCGTTGTGTGCCGAATGATAAACTAAAATATTGAATTTGAATAAATGTAATACGAAGCAGTTTTGTCGAGAAATGGTCGAGTTGTGGATAATAGTTTTGATAATATTTGCTGAAAATGCAGTTTCTTTTCGTGTATGTAAATATATTTGCATGCGAAAGCGAAGTTCTTTGTTTCAAGCAAATATTGACGAATTGTCAATACAGACGAATTGTCTTCATTTTCATAAAAAATCATCAAAATTACATCACCGACTGCTTATTTTTAATAGATAACGCAGAATTGAACCTTAAAAGAGATAAAAAAAGTAGCGAATTGTTCCCTTAAATTCAGTGTCATACAGTAACTCGCTATGATGGAATTATGCGAAGATAAAAATCAACGAAATAATGATTGTGATTCAGGCTCTAACGATCGCAGTAAGCATACATTAATTTTTTTTTCCATCAGACTCGTGTCTTTTCTTAATTTGACAATATTATTTATTCAATTTACAATGCCCAATGAAAATTATATCATTAGAAATAACAAAAAGATACCATTATAAGAATCAGCCAATTTCAAAGAGGCGGTTAATGCAGCCGGTTGGGGAACGTTTCACTATCTTTTATACTTAACTATCGTACCAGCTTTATGGGCTGCAAACTTTGACTCATTATCGACTTCTTTGATAATACCATCCGCAGAATATGATTTTCAATTATCTCTATTTCAAAAAGGCGCTCTCAATGCTGCTGTTTATGGAGGTGATCATTAAAAATAGATAAATAAAAATATTGTCAAGCAAACGTTCTACTCTTCAAGGAATGGTCAGCAGCGGTTTATTATGGAGATTCATATATAGCAGATTCATTCGGAAGAAAGACCATTGTAGTTTATATATGGATGCTTGTTAGATGGAGCTTTAAATATTTGCAGCGGACTGTCACAAAATTTTTACGTACATACTACTAATATTCAAACTACTTTATGGATTCACGTAAGCAAAGTGACATTTAAAAATTGTAAGAATAATTTAGAAATGATCAATCGCATTGCTTGAATAGTGTTAGCGGTCCTCATGCTTCGGCAATAACGTATTGTGCTGAATTCCATTGCACCAAGAATAGACCGAAAGTTGCAATGATTGTCGGATTTTTCGTAGTGTTTTTTTTTCGTAGTTTCGGCATGATTGTTGGTGCAGGTATTCTTATTACTTACAATTACTACAGAATCGTAAGAATTTTTCGTAATCATTTTGTAACCATTTCAGTGCTTGCTTTATTAATTATTCCTCGACAATGGTACTCTACAATCGTGAACCTTGAAATACATTCGTGGCAAATTTACTTAATTACTTGCGGCATGATTGTATTTTACTCAGCAATTTGCTTAGCTCTCTTTCCGGAAAGCCCAAAGTTTTTAATGAATCAAGGTCGTAATGATGAAGCACTTAGGGTTTTCAGGATGATACATAGCATCAATAGCTGTTCTGAGAATAAATATCCTGTAAGTTTGTAACTGGTATGTTGAAATATTATTTAATTTATTACTTACGACAATGTTATGCAGTATTAGGTTAAAATATTGAAAAATGAACTGGAGCCTCGAACATCAATGCAATCCGATAAAAGCAAAAGTTTTAAAAGAAATGTACAGGATAGATTGCTGCAAATGAAGTCACTATTCATAGGATTCTACTTATTTAAACTTTCCATGGTAGTTACGATTCAATTCTGTACTGTGTTATGGTCGATGTTTTATCTGGTTCTCTAGATGGAATTTAATCGTAAATTTTTAATATTCCATCTTTTATTTTCAGTGATAATACTATTAAATTGTGGCAACCGCAATTATTTGCATTTATTGAGGAATCGAGTTCCGTAATGAACAGGCAATCAAATTTATCTTTCTGTAAAATTGTTGACAATTCAACTATTTCGAGTTTTTCTGACGAGCATAGTACACTAGAAAATTGCACATCTGTATCAAGTGTCGCGGTCACGGCACGCAAGCGAGTAGGTTATGAAGCCTGCCGCCAGGGGTCTTTTTCATATGATCGATATATCGAACGATATTGTCAGTGACGGTCAAAACCTAACCTCTAACATGGGT
>JAWWMK010008606.1:0-26504 GCA_035047105.1 Galeopsomyia nigrocyanea
TATATATATATAGAAATGCGTACTCGTTTCTTGTTTTTTTTATTTGCATATACAGTTAACGAATGAATGATGACTTAACTAAAAGTGCGTGAGTTTTTTATTCAATGCAATTTTCGCGGAATGTCCTTTCGTTAACGGAAAATGAAATTTAAAGCTAAACTTGTGTCCGCAAACGACGTATGCTTACGTAAATGTCTTTAAGCATCGTCATAAAGAATATCTTATATGTCTATGAAGATGTGAGAGGAGACAAAAAAAAGCAACCGTTCCCTCAGCGTGTGTTTCCGTGAACGTTATGTGCTAAAAGGACGCCTCATGTGCTTGCGCAACATACCTGTTTTCTTCGCTCGCGATGGTGAATAGGAAGGATTTGTTTGACGACTGAATATGGCAGATGAGATTTCAATTAAGATGCGCGCTTCCGCATATTTATGTTTTTTTTTCTTCTTCTTGTCGGGTAATAATTATTCATTTTTGCAGCAAATGCGTTGTTCGAGAGACAAAATTATTCGGGAAAATCTTGAATGCCGTATATGCTGATTGAGTTTGATAACTCGCGTGCACGTGTATGTGTGTGTGTGTTTATTGAATACAAGAAAAGTTTGAAATATTTTCCGCGAGTCATGCAGTGAAGCACAAGTGAGCTAATACTCGCGCGCCTATAGAATCGTCGACGATGACGTGGCGCGAAAAATGTTGCAGTCATACGGATCGTTCGCGCGCGATGATGTTTATTTATTTATTTATAGCCGCGTCGTTATTAGCCACAATGGAATGCGCGAAATTTTCAATCGTCACCGTCATTCTCTCGACGACCGTAACACGCACAATTGTTACACTGATTGTGTCGAAAAGAATGAAAGTAGAAAAAAAATCTTTTTTTTTTATTCAAAACGTACGACGAAAGCTGACAAAGCGCAGCATCTTACACTAGACGGGAAATCAATCAAAAAGGCCATATAGCAGGCAACAACACGGCGACGCGTCTGTCATCAATCTTCCGCCAAGTGATTTTCAAAGAGGCCATTATAATCCAAATACGGCGTGTGCCTAACTCGCGTTGTACGAAAGTATAAACACTCGTCCGCTGCTGCTGATGCTGCAGCCGTGAAATTTCGACAAAAGGCAAGAGAGCTTTCGTCTCCGTTTCTTCTTCTTCTTTTTTTTTCTCTCTTTCGAGCACTCGTCCGACTTTTTAAAAGTGTAGTAGTAGCTCGTTTAAATTTCAGTCTGCGTTTCTGCTCCCTTTACCTCGTTGCATAGTTGACAGAGAGAATGAAAGAAAGAATGTGGGACACGAAGCGATTTTTGGTAAAAGTCTTCTTCTTTTTTTTAACGGAAATTTTGCGTGCCGAATTGGCGAGTTTGCTCAAGTTTTAAGAAAGTGTGTCTCATATACGAGCGAATGTTTGTCTTTGCTTTCTTATGGGATATATACTATTGATCTGTGGTGATTAAAATCATCTTAACGGCTGATTACGTGATAGACGGAGTATTAATTATTGTTGATAAAAGAAATTGTAGGATTTTCGAAACCAATGGTAATTTGCATTGAGACTCGCGTGATATGGAAACATCAATTTCTAATGGAAAATCGCATTTTATTTTTATTAATTTAATTTTTCAAAGTAGATTCTAAAGCTCATTCCGGAAATTCATCGAAAATTGAAATTTACATACGAAAAAACAATCAGTGCTTAATAACAATCATTCAAGTAAATAACAATGTGAATACTTGTACGTTACCGGAAAATAAAAAAAAAAACTACATTATCCATCTGGTGACACGTTAATAAACTAAATCTAGTGATAAAGTGAAATATCTAATACACAGCGTTACAAAAACTAATTGCAAACGTAAAAAAAAGCTCGATCCAACACGGCAACTTTGAACCCGACCAAACGAACACTCGCATCACAGTTCCGTACACCCACATACTGTACATACTCCCAAGTAGTACAACGAAAGAGAGTAAATGCTCTGTCGCGTCAAAGGCGTGAAAAGAGACCTCGTCGTGCGAAATAAAAAGAGAGCACGTTTGCGTCGACCATCCCCCTCGCGCAAGCACACTTTTCCGAGCTTGCAGTCGAAACTCTCTTTCTGTTAGTATACCCTACTTATTCAGTTTCTCGCACTTTTTTTTTAGCAATTTGGGTCGTGTATTAATCGTTAAGTTGCGAATTGATCATTTGGCTTTCAATGCATAAGCGTTCGCTAATTTGACGTCGATTTTCACGTTCAGCAAGACCTGTTTGGCAGTGAGGTACATTGACAGCCAATCCGCGCGGCACACGGACTATAAGTACAAGTGACGTGCCGCTGACAATGCCGGGTCATTGTTTCGCGCTCGCGGTGCTGCGAAAAAAATGCGACTGAGCGTGTGTGTGTGTGGGTAGGCTATTGTTGACGAGCGTGTACCTCGTAAATACGATATGTTGCTTTCAATGTCGTGGGCTATAGCTCGTCGTTTATAAAACTTTTTTTCTGTTCTTGCGTGTTTTATTGAGGGGCGGGTGAGCGAATAACTTTCACGACAAACAAAAATTTTGTTTGATGCGAAGGTGAAATTTAAAAAAAAGTATTATATTTGCATTACGAAAAATTTTAAAGTACAAATTTTTATCATCAACCTATAATCTCACAAGAAACGATTCTCACTCGTTTCAATCGTCTGCCCTCTCGTATCGACAACGTCCAACTACAAAAAAATAAATAAATAAATAAAAAAAGTCATAGAACTCGCGCAGCACTGCAAGAGGAATAAGCTATACGCTGCATTCCTTAGCGCTCTAAATTTAGCAAAATAGCAGCAGCAGCAACAAAGCACCTGTACAGCCAGGTCGAAAATAAGAAAAACAGAGGTATAAAAAAAGGACGACGAAGACGTCTAGTACTAGTAAAACGGTACGTCGCTCTCTCTCTCTCGACTTTTTGCCACGGCCCGTTACTTTTTACGCGAGGAGCGCGCAAGCCGCACCGCGAGGGGAGGCGAGGAGGAAGAGTGAGGATGCGCGAACAGAGGAGCAAGGCAGGCAAGCAGGAGCGGGACCTTTTATGCGGAAAGTGTCAGCGACCTCCTCCTCTTCTTCTTCCTCCTCTTCGCTCAACAACTTTAGCTTCCGGCCCTTTGTACGATTTTGCTGCTGCTGCTTGATGATGCTTGATGATGCGATTGTGAGTGCGAGGATGCATCATGAATTTATTGCGATGTGTGTTTGGCTAATTTCTCTTTTTTTTTTGCTCGATTTTTCAAATCATTTGCCTTCTTGTCGAGATTGTTGATTCAACTTTTGTTTGATTGATCGGAACTCGATTTTACACGTATTTTACGGATCTATGATTTTCAATTTTGAATAGAATTTGGAATAAAATCATGAAAAATGTTATAACGATTGGCATCTATTCCATCAAACAGGATTAAACCAGAAGCTTCAGAGGACATAATGAAATTCGTTCAAAAGAAAAAACAATACACCAAGCAACAAGAAGAAATCTCACTTATTACTTCAAGAAAAAAAATTTACTGTGGCACACTAATTTCAATGTCAATGTCCTTCCATTGGAAAAAATACAAACTAAAATAAATACTCGTTTATTTGTAGGAGAATCACGCACTAATATTAAAAAAGTGTACACAAAATGTTAATTAATTATCAATATTCATCCATTTTTTTCCAATCTAAATTGATAATATACGTTCATCATCCCTAATAACCGAAATTACTCAACAACATCTTCTTTATCCTCTTTATCAGTTTACAAAAACTACCAGCATACACACCCAACACTTCTTCAGCCATCAAGCTTAAATACCCGAAATTCCGCGCAACTGGCAAAAAAAAAGAAATAGCAATGTACAATTATCGGCAACATCGAGGCCAATTTGCAACAGCCTATTACCAAAGAAAATCCCCAGTAGCGAACAATGCGCTTATACACACATACACACACTCTTTCTCTCTCTCTCTCAACGTGTAGCATTATATACCTGAGGCATTTTCTCTATACTGGCTCGCTCAGCAGCAGCCTCGACCCGATTGAAGTAAAGCGAGAAAGACGAACTTATAACGCCCGTATAATGTTCACTTTTTTTTCTCTCTTTTCTGCTTCTTCTTCCCCCATGGACCAAGGGCAGAACTCGAAAGTGGGTCGCAAGCCTATCGCGTAATGAAAACCTCTCTTGGTTGTTATTATTACCCGCGAGGCTCTTATGAAGCGAGACGTGCGAGAGAGCTAAGCTATTAGCATGTTAACGGTTAGCGTTAATTTTCCTTTTACTTTTTTTCTCTCTCTCTCTTTTATTTTTAGTTCTTCATTTTGTTGTTTGATTTTTCAATGTTTACAGGTAAGCACTAGAATTTTTACGATTTTCAAGTAAGTTAATGAGCTTCTTGGTATATGTTTGTTTTTTGTTGTTGTGGCGATAATTAACCGAACAAATCTTTGATTTTTCAAACAGCAATAAAAGTGAAAAAAGGGGAAAAGCACGCCAAGTGAAAATCCAAACAACGCAGGTATAACCTGTTGAGAAACGTTTTTTTTTCAGGCCGACCGAAACAATGCAACAACGCACACTTGCTTAATTAATTAGTATTACGCACGTGCGTGCCACACACTGCAAATGATAAATTTCGAATGCAAACCCGCAACTGGTTTTGTTCGTTGGCGATAAGCAATGATAAGAACCCGTAAAGATCAATAAATTAGCATATCGTAGCCGGATATTAAGATTATAAAATCAGTCTATTTACTTATTTTTTTTTTCGTCGCATCTACATAATGAACACGTCATCGCGGTGGGTGGACACGACGACGATGATGATACTGCTACTGGTTGGCTGCTTCTCGTGTCGAGTACAAGTAGCGGAAGTCGTGAACTTTCATTGCTACTTCCTCGCCCGAGGCAAGAAGCCGTCATCTTTCGCGCCCGTGCGCGCAAGTGGGTCGCGCGTCCACGTCGTCGCATCTCCAAAGGATGACACTATATATATATACTCTCGCGTGTTCGTGATGCTGCTGCTGCTGCCGATCCTTGTGATTTATGAGTGCTTCGTGGAATACGTTATCTTTGCCACTTTGTTCGATCACGCTGTTCTTTCGGCTTTTTTTTTCTCTTTCATTCGCGTGTCGATACTCGTTGTACGTCTTTTATTTTCGGTGCTCTATTGACGTTCAATTAGCTTATCGATAACTTGCTTCGAAAATGAATGATTGAAAATTTAATTCTACGAGTTTTACATAAGCATGTGAAAACTTTCAGCTAGCAGTTTATCTTGGAAAGTTAGCATCGCAAAATTTGATATCGCATGTGTAAAAACTCACAACGAGGAAAAGCCAACACAGCTTGGCACCAACAACAAATCTCATAAATCATCTCAACTCACCTGTAACAAACGAAAAAAAATCAGCAATTAGACACGAGAAAATCCAAGCTTCTACAACTAAGCTAACAATCAAGATAATAAATCCACAACAAATGCGTAATCTCGCAAGCCATTTGTTTTCATCTCGTAATTTTTTATGTTTTTTTTAAAGTCTCGCGGAAATGTATTCATACATCGTTCTCGCGTCAGAGGCAAAATGCACGTCACGTGCACGCTGCATTTATATATACGAGATGCCGAGCACGCGACTACTACTTTTTTCGTTGCCGCCTCGCGCAAACTCTCTCTAATTTTCGCCAAAACTTCCAGATGAAAGTCTAACGATTTTCAAAGGCGTCTTTTTTTTTACCTCGCTGAAACTTACTTATGCTCTGTTTCTCCAACTAGCGAAGGAGATTAATCGTATAACTCGGATGTGTGTGTATGTGTGTGCAGGTTAGTAACTAACTCAAAGTTTCGGTGATTAAGTGGCGCCGAGTCGAATCTCGTTCGGATAATTAACGTTTCGAAGTAATTAGAGTTTCGCGAGAGAGGATAGACGTCTTTTTCTCCGCGAGGTGCGTATAAACATCGTTGAAAAATCAAAAGCAATTGGAAGAAAAAAAAATGTGTGGGTTTTAGGTCAGGAAAGTTCATAACTACCCAGGCGCTATAAGTTTTTTTTTTTTGCACCTTTTAGCGCGCATTCTACGACTTTTTTTGTTGTTGTCGTTGTCCGTCGGTGATTTTTCTTGAAAATTTCTCGCGCGACTTTCATCCAAATAGGCTCTCTCGACTCGCGGCATTCCACAACGTTTGCCGCGGCTTGGACAATAAATTAATCTCTTTTTCCGCGCGGCGCATAAATAACTCCTCTCTCGAGGACTTCTCTCTCTCTCTAGCTCTCTGTCTCTCATTCTTTCTTATGGCCTTGCGATTATATAGCGCCATGGCAAAAGCCGCAGTATTATCAGAGCGAGAGAGAGAGAGAGTCATGGCAGCGTGTGTGGATGTGTTGACCCTCGAAACTGACCTTTACGCCAAGTCGCGTGAAGTGATATCGGGACCTCTAAGTTTATCTTTTCAAGCGAGAAAGGTTATAGGAATAATGGCTGTTATCATGTTGGGCTTGCACGTGGAAAAAAATGTTTTACACTTAAATTTAATGTGAGAGTTTTATTCTTATGCGAGAAGTCATATAGTAGGCGCCTTTAGACAGGCAAGAAATTATTGTTGGATAAATATTTTAATGAGTTAAATTTTTAACCAGAAAAATCAAATTAATATTTTCACATGAATGATGCTTCAACTTAATGTTCAGTATTAAGCGGTCCCTCTACTGGTATTTAAACGAACTGTTCTCGAAAATAAACCAAAGAACGTAGGCAAAAGTGTAAAAATTGAAATATAAATATTTTTAGAACTACCGATCTTGATTAAACTCGCTTTATAACTACTTGCACCAGCTCTAATAAGAAAAATTGATGTGTCCTTCGAGATAATTTATTCGATTGAAGTCATAAAAAGAACTTCTGAAAATGACTCACAATCAAGTGTACATATCCCGACACTCGAAATCCAACAATCAAGACTACGAAAAAAAAAAAAAGAGTCCAGCCTTTATTTTCCAAACGAGCTGCAGCAAGTGCAGCACGCAATTCGAACATTAACCATTCGCACACACATATATACACGTCAATTCAGCAGTCGAACATCGTCGTCGTTATTTTTTTTTTTTTTTTTAGTTTCGACGTACTTTTATTATTCCCCGAGCAAGCGAGATAATTGCGAAATAATTTACGTAAGAATGCAAGAATTTTCCACGTCAATTACCATCCGCACGCATGCACACTTTACTCGAATGACAGATCGAGTAGGAAACAAAAACGAGAACACGAATAAGTGATTGCGAGGGAGGGAAATCGATTTATGTACATTAAAACGTCTACTCATCGTTCTTTGTTCAATTGATTACACACACAGACACATACACGGATGATAGAGCTAATAAAGATATTAGATTTTCAATTTCACGACGTCTTGTGCAATGTATATAGCTTTGCGCTTGTTACTCGATCCCCGCGCAACAAAACGCCGCACGTGGAAAATGTCTTTATACATTTCAATGTGGAGCGTTTGGTCATAATATATATACATACATATACGTGTACGTGCAGTGTTTCTTTTCCCGCGGGGCACAACACAACAATCTATATAGCGCGAGAGGCATGTGAATACGGTTGATAGGTTACATGATAATTCCACGGATTTCAGAATCGTGTTAAGAGGTTACGTAAAACTCGCCGTCGCCGTGCTACCGTTTTTCTATAACAATCTCTCCAAGATACACATCTCTCTCTCTTTCTCTCGCCGCCTCGGATCTATCGTATAGACGCGTTCAATTTATAACACACGAGTGTGTTATAAAAGCTCTTTCATCGTTTTATTTTCAATTTTCGCGCGAAAAGAAAAAAAAATCTCGATTTATAAATAGACAAGCTCCCCCCTGGATTACCTTCGCGCGAGAAACAATGAAGAAAAAAAAATTTTTTCGTTATCTCGCATCTAAAACTCTCGAGGCGTTATCGTTTGTATCTCTCGGCGCTCAATTACTTAAAAAAACAGAACTCGAGCTGTATAAGAGGTGAGCACTTTCTAATTGCCAGAGCTACTATAGCTCAAGGTCGATAATATACAATGTTGAGGTGTATAATACATATATATAGGAAAACTGTGTCGACCGAGTTTATTAAATACACATTCACGTGTGTGCATGAGATTTGCATACATGCTCTCTCCTCTCTCTCTCTCTCCTCGATATTTTGATAGTCATCGCGGAACTTCCAATTATAAAATTTTCGTCTCTCTCTCTCGCGCGACGTCGACGACGACGCCAAGGACATTATTACACAATTGACAAAGGCGCGAGCGAGCGCAGTCGCGCAATTATAGCGTGATAAATCTCCACGAAAATTCACGAAGGTCACTGCAGACACAAGCAGCGAAAGTATATCGAAATCGCAAGTTTCATTCGATCCTATCTACCACACGAGCTTTGGCTCGCGTACGGTCACTTTGTAGATTTATCTCTCTTTCTCTCTGCTGTGTGGTTCCGCGAGATCGTTAATTGGATTTATATTCTATTTGCGTGCTGTTGTTGTTGTTATTATTGCGTTTGGCTGCGTGCAAATAAAAGAGATTTATTAATATAACACGATGTCAGGTGAAAATCATCGACAAAATTGCGCGTGACGCTTTGGGATTTTTTTTTTATAAACACTGCTTAATCGAGTGTTCGTGAACATTATTGTACAAGGCTAAACGATAATCGATTATCACTCGACCGTGCGAAGACTTTGATTCTATATAATCGAACGATCGTTTTGAAGAACCAAAAAAAAAAAATGCAAATTGAGTGTATCCTTTTATTTTTAAACATAAACACGACGAAATATCGTCGGTGTGTAGATTGAAAAGGGCTGATTTAACCGATGGAGGAGGATGTATAAAAAGCAAAATTCCCCATGAATATCTAATAAAGTCTCTCTCTCTCACGCGCAGCACAAAACAAACGACAAAAACATTATATATTATGCACAGAGAAAAAAAAAAGAGAGAGAAACCCCATCTCGCGTATAAGAAACTCTCAAGCGGGATTAAAAGAGGAGAAAAAAAAGAAGTAACGAAGCAAAGAGTTGATTGGGTTTCCCGGTGGAAGCTAATTATTGACCCGATTTTAAGGTATCAATTACCAAAGCATCTCCTTGTAATTTCGCAACAACAACAACAACAACAAAAAACACATTGACGATCGGAGCGACCTGATTGATCACCAAGATGCCTCATAAATATTTATCCGTGCGCGATATTAATTTACTATTAAAAAAAATAATCGTGTTGTATACGAACCATTTTGAGGGTCTCCTCGGGCCGGAGCAGGTAGAACATGGACTGTAGATGTTGTTGGATGTCGCAGCCGGCTGCCGAGACGCGCCTCGATGGTCGGGCACGCTCGTTCGGTGGCAGCACCAATGCCGCGCCTTTCCCCGCGAAGTAACATTCGCTTAGGCTGCAACAGACAATATTAACGAACAATCAGTTATTGTAACTTTACTATTGGATATAAACGAAGCTATTGTTTCGATTGATTTCTTTAACGAAATGCCTCGTCACGTCGGCAGTTTCGATTTCTTTAATGAACTTTCATTGATGCTAATCATCAGTTTCGTCAAAAGGGAACCGACCAATTTCAGTTGACATTCCTTTTGAAGCTACGAAGACTCAATCTACGAAATTCGACGTTGAGCTTCGGTTAATCAATTGTCGCATATTCAAGAAATTGGTCGTTGCTGAGTAGCAAGTCTAAGGAGTCGTCCGTTAAAAAAAAATAATAAAGAGTGAGAGAGAGAGACGCTTGGTTGATATGATTTATAGTTGCGCGCGAGTTCGATTAAATGTACCGCTACCGCAATACGGCCAATAAAATGAAATGAAAAAAAAAATTGGGTATCTATGGCACAGCTGCGCTGGTGCTGCTTGAGTTTCAATAGATGAGAATTAATGCGGTTACTTGGTAGGTCAGTTTTCTGCGACGTTTAGCAAATAGTTAATTTATAATCACAAGAATAGTTCGATTTTACAAACGAAGAATTGAACTTATGTATCCTTTCGAAATTAATTTCTTATAGTTGTTACCGTATACACAATCTATCGACAAAAAAATTGAAACTACGTAAGAATGACAGAGTCACGTATAAAAAAAAACTCGAATATCTATTACATACAAAAAATGATTTTCAGGCCAAAGTTAACATCACGTTCGAAAATTTCGTCAGCGTTATTTCTAGATTACGGAAGTGTTGTAATACATCACGTATTCACACCAAACTCTGCCAAATTACTCGGCGAAGAGTCTCGCTAGAGTAAACTCGCGCGCAACAACATACAACGAAAAAAAAAAAAAAGGCGCATTAATTAATCAAAGAAATAACGTACGCGCGCACGTGAATCTTTCATTGAACGTTCAAGGAAGAAGTTTTTTTTATAAGCAACGAACAAAGCGCCGAAAAATCAGTCAATTAAGGTGTGTATGCACACATCCTCGGCTCGCAAACACGTTTTAATGGGGTTTTGGTGCAATGCAACTGTACATCTCGTTAAAGTTGATATCACTTCCGTGAGTCTTCTAAAGAATCGACAAAGAAGAAGAAGAAGAAGAAAAAGAGCGACGAAGGTCCAGGCGAAGCGAGGAATAATCAATATTTTCGAATTCCAAGCTCGTCTCGTGGAATTCCCATTAGACGGTATATAACGACTGCGCGACTTTAGTATGCGTGTAGCAGAGCAGCAGCAGCAGCGCCTCGCTCATCGCGCATTCCGATACGATGATAGAGAGAGAGAAAAAAAACCGGTCGCGCTTATATATTTTTTTTCTTTCTCGTTGTTTTATAAACGCCGCGCCATTCGTTGATGCGGACTTTCGAAGGAGGTAAATAAATAATTACGCGCGCGTTGCATGACGCGCAGACCGGAAATCGAAAAAGCGCATTGTCACGTTGGCTCACGCTTCATGGGTGGACTATGAAAAAAAAAAAGAGAAAACGACAAAAGACAACGACCGACGCCTCGTTACACTCTCATTACCAATGGTACTGTTATATTGCCGACCTGTGACAGCGGATTATCCGCCTGTGTCCGCGTGCGTGTGTGTTCTTTATTTTTATAAAGTGCACTTGACGTATTATAACAATGGGATTCTCTTTTTTGGAGGGGTTCGATGGCCTTTCTCTGATCGATTTTTATTTAAGGGGTGTATTTACGGTTGTGATGCATTTTATTATATGATTTTTATAGTGCTGTTAATTTGATAATTTTTGTTGTTGAAATGCTTGCCGTGTGGTCAATTGAAACTTTGATAGTGGATGAACAATATTAAAATAGTGATACGTGACGAAATACCAGTACTTACAGACAGAACCAATACCAAAATAAGAAACTTATTATCAAATGTTGAGAAGATTTTTCTCAGTACATAGTACTGAAAAAACAATCCGCTGAGGGCAAATGGGTATTTTCAAATTCGAAAACACAGATGTTTGTCTATGCGACGTTTCGTCAGTAGATTTCAACTTATTATCAAAATTAAATTTCAAGATTTTAACGAACCTACATTCCACCCAGAACATTTTTTCAACCATCATCACTATTTAGAACACACCCATCTATCGATCAGACGTAATACTACAATAAAACTTGTCAAAAATTCAATAATATTAATTTCATATACCTCTCAAATAAATTCTCAAACATTTTCCATCGTCGCTCCATAAGCGCGTTAACTCGAGCACACTTTCATCAACAATCGCAATGTAATACGCTCGTCATCGGCCAACTTCCCGTGAACGCGCCGGTAGCCGGTGCATAATTGAATTTTCTCCGATAAGAGATAGCCAGAAGCTAAAGTAACGTAATTACACAGTGTGCATACATACACACATACACAGGTGTGCACTTACTCTGGTCTCCGGCCGTTAAAGGAGAAGCTGTTACGCGGTTATAAAAGGCATTCTTGCGCATTTCAACGCAGTCGCGTTAATACGTCAACTTCATTTTAAAACGAGTTCTGTGCGTAAATGATTCGACTTTGATAAAGTGCGGCGAGAAAAAATGATTTAACCATTCGAAGGATTTAACGATTTTACAGTCAATTGCGTATTGGAGAATAGAGGCGTTTGGAGGGTAATTGAACGTTCGCTCACATGGTGAAGAACGAAATTTTATTTGTTTTTTATTTTGTTGAGCAAGCTCAATTTTACAAGTTTGTTAAAATTTCAGAGATTTTTAGTTTAAAACGGATCATTGAGTTTTAGTAGAACTGAAAACAAATTTGCTTTGCATATAATGTTGTATTTTATAGATAATGTTTTTACAGATTCAATGTACATTTTCAACATATTTTACGTGACCTTTTATGCCTATAGCAGTGAAATTTTACGCGTGTTTCCGAGACGCCATCTGTACATCGTTCACTGAACAAATTTACTAGTAGTAAATCGCGCCAAGAAAAAAAAATTATCTAATCGACCGCAGAATCTAACAATATTACAGTCAATTGCGTAAGAGGAGAAGTATCGTCGAAAGGGTCATCGAACGTTCGTCTGAAGTCGCGACTCCGACTGCGATGCATAAAGTATCGACTATATACGCGGACAATTTTACGATCGAGCTGTGTTGCATTGTTTCGAGCGAGAGTCAACGGAAAAATGCTTGAATTTTCTTCACAGCCGATTCATTCGGAATGTAATTTTATTCAACAATCTCTTTCGTATTTTTAAAATTACAAAAAAATTAATTATTCACGTTTCATAAAATACAAACGTAAATGATGAAAAAAAAAATGCACATCGCATCGAAAAACCCGCCTGTATTTCCCGCGCTTTTAAAGCGTCCGTAACAAATTCGACAGGTAAACAGCGGCGAAACAGCTGTCTCTGCCGCAGTCGCCGCGTCTCGCTTCCTCCCGAAGATCGGGTTTCAGCTGCTCGCCATGGAATTTAAAGGCCATTCTCCACATACACGCGCGCGCCGTTACATGTATACATACCCAATGGGACGGGGAATCGGTGGTGGTGGTAATGGTGGTGGCGTTGGTACCCTGGGCACCGTTTCTCCAACGGGCCCGAGGGTTTTAGTCTTTTCGTTATCCGTTGCGAACGACGATCTCACGACACTTTTACGAAACTTGGCAGGAAGCTCGCTCCGTCAGAATGAAAAAAAAAGCCCGAGATTTATTTATACACACTTGTTTGTTTTTTGTTTATTTCGAGCGGTTCGCTATTAACTATCAGGAAAAATGTTTTATAACGTGTTTACGAGACATTTTTTTTTTTCTAAAAAAATCTATAGACTCATTGCCAATAATTACGTGTTAGACAAAACGTTACACAGAACAAACACTCGACAGGAAAAAAAAGGAAGACGAGGGTTGAATATAAATGCCGAACTCATGGGTCCAGCGTCCGCGGAGATACTAAAATTGCGTCGCGGCGACGACGACGGCGACGGTCTCGCGAGTTTGTACCGCGTGGGCGAGAAAGAGCAAGAGAGAAAGAGAGAGAGAGACTCGCCCGGGTATTATTAGCTCGTTGCAACGCGACTCGGAGCCAAAAGCGACTTTGCTACAGACCGATTCAGGGAAATCAAGAGAGAGAGAGAGAGAGAGAGAGAGAGAAAGAGAGATGCGATCGTTGCTTCGAAAAGACTTGAGCTTCTTGGCTCCGATTCGGAAACTTTGGCTAAAGGTGATAGGTTGTGTGTTGCGCCTAATTGTTCAGAGTTATTTTCATAACATATTTGCATGCATCTCCCCTAATAGGAAATTTGCGGGAAAATACCTTGAATAAATTGACATTTTTCGACATTAGGCGTTATTATAAACAAATAACCATTTAAATTTGACTGAAAACTTGTTAAATTAAAAGTTAAAGTTTATTGTTAACAAGTTAATAAATATTGAGGCCGATATGTTGTCAAATAATATGATTTTTAGTAATATTTTGTTGAAATTTTTTACGAAAACAGTCATAGCGTCAGTGGTGTAAGTAAAATCGTTCATATTTTTTGAAATTATTGTTTAATAATTATAATTCCTATACGATATGGTACATGACCGTAACTAATATGAGTGAGACAAATCCTAAAAACTTTTTTGCAAATTAAGTGTATATAATTTAACTATTTAAAGCATGTAGCTTTTAATCTGTTGAATTCGTGAAAAATTCGTGAATTTCCCATCAAGCTTCGTACCAGGGCCACGTCAAGCCATTTTTATCTCGATTTTCATCCTCAAATAATCACATTGTATCGTACTCACTCGTACTGAAAAATCCGAAGAAATATGAATAATTAAATACGATTTTTCATCTACTATCACGTATTTATCGCATCCCTCTATTAGCGAAAAAAAACGAACATAATGTAAATATCACAATCTCGCTACAATTTAACTCATCGATGATCACACCTCGAAAAATTTCTTTTCCCTCAAACTTCAACAATTACAGATTAACTCTCCCGAGACGCAACTTTCAATTAAGATCTCAGATCCTAACAATAAAACACAAACTCCGTTAATGCCTTGCGCTTTAGCATCGTGATCTTCGCAGCGCAATTCATGAAAAAAAAAAACTTTCTTTGTATGCGGCGAATGCAGCGATGCAACGGGTGTATATATATATCATTCGCGCGATAAAGCTTATTATTGTTGTTGAGCGTGCGCGATCGTGACAACGCGCCTAGTTTATTAACACTTTCTACATTTTGTTTGGGTTTCTTGCATTTCACTTTCCATTCCAACAGCAGCAGCAGCAAGTCTTGCATATTGATTAGAGTATAGATGGGGGGATAGTAGTCGCGATATGCATATAACTCTCCTCTGCTACTATTTCATCGTATGCATTATATATACATAGAGCGGGAGCTTCGTTGTCGGTTCGCGCGGCTATAGACGATAAAGTTTGCGCGCGCGCCGCGGACGTGGAAAGTTTGCTATTCGCGGCGCGTCTTTTGCCTTCGGGGAGAATATGTCATTATTGCTTCGTTCGGATGTTCTTGAGGAAGTTGGATTTGAGAGAGAATTTCGAACAAATGCGAAATTTCGTCAAATAACACGAATCAAAAATAAATGCACGTTCTGATAAAATTACGAATCTCATATGTTACGTATTGGATTTTTGGGATATTCCCGACGTGAAATACGGGTTACTCCCCCTTTAATCGAATCGATAAACATTTTTTTTACATAAAAAGAAAAAAAAGAAAAGATACGATTTACGATAAATCGCATTCCTTTGGTAATGCAGCTACTTAAAAGCTACTTGGAATAAAGTAGAAAATCGTGTTGCTCGCGAATGCGGGTCGACGTAGCTCACGGAAAGCATGCGAAAACACTAGCAATATTTACACTCAAGTTGTTTAATAGACTCAAGATGGAAATCGAAAAGGGTTTTATTAGTTTATTGATGAAATTTAAAAAAATTATTTTACAAATTGAAATCAACGACAACAAAGATATCGATTTCAACTATTATAACTCGGAGAGGAAGGAAAAAAAAAATTCAAGAAATGTCGTATCGAGAAACATCAATCGGCGCGTATAGCGGAAGCATCGTCGTGCTTGCGCCGACGTCACGACTCGCTCACGCGCAGCGCGAACGCAAATAACAACGGTGCGGCATAGCAATACAATGGCATTTGCCGCGATACAGAGGATCGATCCGCCAATGCATATCGTTTATGACTTGAGTATATACATATATACATGCACTGTCACGTATATCGTCATCATCTCTCTGGAAATATCGTCGGCCTCCCTCCGTAAAACGGTCTGCAAGTTTATCTGTTTCTACGAAAAAAAAAAAGTATTTTTGTCGCAATGAAAAGCTTTTTTTTTTCTCGATTACTCGGAAATTATTTATATAAACAAGAGGAGCAATTCAAGCTTGCATCAATTCGATGATTAAAAGAGGCTTGTCGGCGAACGCAAGCGGCTCGACATAAAAGTCACATTCGTAGAACGACCACGACGACGACGACGACGACGAAAGGGGCATGGCTAAAAATATATATATGTACATATAACTCGTCTTTCTCTCTCGGTGCCGGCGAGCATCCGCGTTCCACAGACAACTGTACACCGCACAATTGCGATTCTCTTTCTCTCTCTCTCTCTCTCTATCTTGGTCGTCGTCGACGATGGCGCTTACGCAAGATTATATACTTTACTGCCTTTTCCGGGGAGGGTTGGAGCGCGTGAAAGTGAAACGTCAAGCCGAGAGAGGAGTAATTTTAAGCGCGAGAATAATACGAGTAATAATTAGGTGTGATTTATCAAGTTGCGCGCAACAATGAGAAATAGAGAAATTATCGCTGCGAGGCTCTCGATACGTTTATTCGAAATAGTGTGCGTTATTATTCATTCGGATATAAAGTTTAGCGAGCGAGAAAATTTTTTTTTTTACAAAAGGTCAAAAATACTGAAAAGCCATTTGTACAGAGAGAGAGAGGCGACCACCCAGAGCCAACGGTAATCTAACACGCGCGAACTGTGATTAAGTCACGTGCTAATGACTCTTGGCCGTCGTCATTTTTTTTTGTTCGTCGATTATAACCCGTTACGTACGCACCCTATAACGGCATATTACATCTCCGTCGTTTGCGATCGACGAACTTTTTTATTTATTTTTTTTTTTTATTTTTTTACTTTCGTATATAACGAAAAAAAAATGAGCGCGCAATTAATCGAGAGATTTTTCATCGACGCCGACGCGTGAAATATATTGTCTATATATATACACACCTATATATACGGTAATCGACAATCTTGTAATTGATAAGGCTTAATTAAATTAAGATATTGGCTGCTCTCTGTACAGGCAGCGTCGGCGAGAGAAAGTTTTCGCGTTGTATTTCACGCTACAGCACACGTACGGATAATGAAAGTCAATTAATATATATATCCAGCGTTATAAATCTCTCGCGACGATAAACCATTAAAATTCGAAGGAAAAAAAAAGCTCGCGTTTTTTTTTTCTCGAGAAAGAATACAATATATATAAAACGACACATAACAATCATTCATTTGAATAACCTATTGAATCTGCATCTAGTTCACATATACACACACATACACACACGTGACGAGTATTGCACAACCGCCGAGAGCAGTACAGAAAATCCAGATATCATACATAGAAACACGTATACAGAGAGCGAGAATATATAAGTGTCGAAACGAGAGCAGCATTCCCAGCTGCCTATGTTGCTGCTGCTGCTGCTGCTGTCGGCTCATCGAAAAAACGAGGCAATGGCGGATACCCTCTACACGTGAGAACTTTACAAGCCAATTGTCGAATTACGAGAGAAGGGCTGCTGCTGCTGCTGCTCGCTGCTAAGATTCCCACGTGTCGCGCGAGCGCGGAATATATCCTACAATGCACTTCTATTTTATAGAGGATAACGTATCTCATGTGTGTGTGTTTTGAAGGCTACTGAAAGTGAATGGATACATATATAGTGATGACAATATACACTGTGAAGAGAATGTTTTATTGAAAGAGAAAAAAAAAATTTATGCCGTTATTGAATTGTTGTAATTAAGTATGCTATTATTTTTGCAACTCGCGCGCGCGTAGGCTTGCAGGGATTTAATGGATACTCGTTGCTTCGACAAAGAATTGCCCGTCGAAATAACAACTTTGTCGTTTGTCTATAATAATGCGTATGTATATATGCATATGGCGCGGTTGCTGACACAATCGGTAATGAACTCTATGTTCATGAAAAAAAAAAAAGTAATAACTGCCGTTCCAGTTGCGTTTTCTTCGACAACAATAGGTAATTCGTTGAGTGTAATTTAATTTTACAGTAATCCGATTTTTCGAATATGTATAGATACGTTCGAAAATAAACTCGGCAGAGAAAAGCATCGTTTGAAAACCGGTTACCGCGCGTTAAGCCGATAAAACTCACGCGTGCACATACTTACCGCCGACAAGCATTATATATATAGAAAATAAATAGATTTTCCTTGAGAAATCAATTGGCAAGTGCACGGAGCAACATACACGCCTGTTCGAGTTCGACACGTCGTGCACACACACACACACACACATAAAGCTTCGCGTATAATTAGCAGCTCTCGTATACGTATAAACGTGTGTGTAACGGTTAAAAGCATTTACATCGTATTATACATGTCGCGCGTGTGTACTTTTATTGTGCCACGACACCGTAGCCTCCATAATTTTTACATTCTTTTTTTTTTCTCTCTCTTTCTTTCGCGCCACCACGAGAGTCGATTGAAAGTTTCCAAGATAGACGCGCATGTGTCATGCACATAAAGGCGCAGCTTTTTCGAGACGATGGAATTAGAATACAATTGCGCAGCGGCTACGGTGCGAAATGCGACACTTTTGCGCTTCCGTGACTATCTCTATACTGTGTGCAAGTACTGTATGCAATAGGGGGTATGTATATACCGTGAGTCAAGGACTTGCAAATCTCGCGAGCGAAACGGAAATTCTAAGCTAGTTTTTTTTTCTTCTTCTTCTTCTTCGTTTATCTGTCGCTTGCGTGTGTGCAACGACTTTCTCTCCTCCATCGGCTTGGAGAACGCCAGTTAAAAGGTCGGTGAAGTATATATGTATATAAATCTGTGCCTAGGTCAACTGATTTATCAATATCACGTACGTGTATAGTTAAAAGTAAAAAGAGTTCTAATTTATTGATGAGATTTTATCGTCGATTGATATCCCCGTTTATCAAAATAAACGTTGGCAAATCAAAGCCGAAATCATCCCGATGAAATATCCGGCGGCGGCGAGGGGAGGGAAAGCTGCGTTCGAGCGCGGCGCAACGGAGAGATTTTTTTCGACACGGGCTAACTTCGTTTCCACGCGAAATAACGAATCCCGACGTCTGCCGAAATCTTTTCCCCTCTTTTGCGAAAGAGAGAGAGAGAGAGATGAGGGTTTCTCTCTGTCGAGACAATTTCTTTGTTTGAAGCCGCTGCTCTGCGCTTTCCGCAGGATATAGAGGTGAAATATTATTTTCCCTCGATAAGAGAAAAAAAATGGTCTTTAGGGGTTCTTTTTTTTTGGAGGGTGGTTTGAGCCTCGGATGCTATTTTTGTTAGATTGTTTCTATTATTAATTTGTTTTAAAAAATTACTATAGTCGAAATTACTTTATCATATTCCATACATAGTCATATATACACTAATTGTACAGATCTATTCAACGTGAAACAGTGTTGCATTGATATCCCTCTATCGGAAAAAATGAGAAAACAGCAAAACAAATCGAGCTAACCGCGCTCTAATATTATGTACAACGATCAACTGCAAAAGTTTTCATGCTATATACTTTTAAAGAAACCCTCGATAAAAACATTTCCATCGTATTTCCGAGCCAATGATTATACAGCTGTCGGATATAATCTTTTCGCGCGAAACCCAATTTCGTGCGCGGGAAGCGGCATTGAAATAAAAAAAAAGCCTCTCTCTCGCGGGAAGTTCGAAAATAGAACTTGAAAATGGTTCAACTCCAACAGGCCGTGTTGTAGTAGCACAAAGAACTCGTCTATATTCCTGCAACCGCGAATCATCATCATCATCATCATCATCATCGACTACACACAAGTAACTGCAAATCAAACACGCGAGATAGATTTAAACTCTCTACGCTGGCTATAGCTCTTAATTATGCCTTAGAGTGCGCAAACACAGACATAGACACAGTATTCTTTGAAACTTATTAAAAACAAATTACGTAAAGCGTTCGAGTACTTATAAAAACAACTTCCCACAATAAGCTAAAACTACATTAAATGTAAGAAAGTATATATATCGAATAAGGATAGAAGTATCTAACGATATAATTTCCCATCGACAACGAACAAGAAGAAAAAGAAGCTTGCAAAAAATAAAACAACAGCCAAAGGGAGAATCGTGTTCTCCTCGCGGCGCGCTGAAAATTAGCGTAAGAGCGCGATGCTGTGCAGTTCGTACAAGAAAAAAAAATCGACGGAAGGAGAGAGAGAGAGAGAGAGAGAAGCTCGATGCTCGTACTACATATATATACTCGCAAAGAAACAACAAGCCCGCTTGAGATTTCTCAGACTCCGAGGTAAAATTCGTGCGCCGGAATAAGTAGCGTTATTTTCATTCTCACACGAGGGAGAGGGGAAAAATGGGGTCGGCGATTTGCACGACCCTCCGGGACAATCGATGAAATGAAAAAAAAAATGCATTTTTATTTGCATTCCAAAGCTCCGAAGATGAGAGCACGAGTGCTCTTCTTTACCTTTTGATATAGCGAATTGGCTTACCGATGTACCTTTCGTCAATGTTATGGACTAGGAAAACTCACCTGAAACAAAAAGAAAAAGAATTCCGTTAATATTAACGACATTTCAATCCACTTACAAATGAAAGTAAACGCGCAAAAGACTTAATAGTGTAAGCAACCTTGATCGCAAATCCCCTTCCCCTAAATCATGCGACCTAATCGCGACACCCTAACAGCGAAACACCATCAACATATATACAAGCATCGTGTATATAGTACACATCGTAATTCACGATGCGATACACGTGGCTGAGAGTTAGACAAAGAGCACGAAATATATTTACGGCTCAGTTGACTTTTTGTGTTCCCCGCCTTCTTTCTATATACACGTCGCAATGCCGAAGATCAAGAGACACACAAGGACATTTTTATACAGACATCTTTCAAACCCATAATACGCACATACACATGCGATCGATATATTGCAACTTTGTGTCTCGCGTGTGATGTAGCCTTTGTTTTGAGCGCGGCCAAGGCTGCAGTATCGGCGCGTGTTGGTGGAGGTGTGAAGGGAGTCGAGAGAAAGAAAGAAGCTGCGAGCCTTGCCAATGTAATTGGCGGTCTTCATTTTTTTTTCGGAGCTTTCGTGGATGGTGTGAAAATTATACTTGTTTCGCGTACGGCTATACAAGAAAGTTACTTTCGATGTTTTACTTTCGAATTGCGCGCGCGCGCGAGGAGGATGGATGGAGAGCTGTCGATTGCCGGAGGATTTTATTATTGGGTGTATATAAACGTTTATTTATTTTATATTGAATCGATGCGGGAAAGCTATATTATTTGAAATTTTATTCTCCAGTGCGCTTGCCTTTTTTTTTCTTCATAGAGTTTTATACTCCACTTTGGAAGTAGTGCTGCATAATACTGGAGCTTTTACGGTTTCATTGATTCATAAATTTTTTACGACGAATATAGCTTTGTCCCAGTTTAGAATGCCGTGCGACTGTTGTATTTATTATTTCCATTTAATAAATAGGAAGAATATAGCTGATATCGTAAATTTGTTACTTCTGATTAAATTTTTTATCGTGGGTCGCAAAACTGAAACTTTCAATAGCCACAAAGTTTCATTCGTTGTTTTGAAATAATAAAAAACATTGTTTTTCTTCATTCAAAATTGATACTACTCGAACGCGTGCACTATGCTTTTATGCAAAAAAAAAATAATAATTTTTTCATTCATTTTAATGTAGCCATCTATAGCGATAGGCACCGAAAAATACAATATTTTCATGATAAGCCATATCTTGTACTTTTAATTGAGTGAAAGTAAAATACCTACTTAACATTTGAAAATGAATTTCAAACAAATTTTACCAACGACAAACTTCAACATCGATAACAACATCCATCCCCACACGAACTCACAGTCTATATCGTGTCCCCTCAAACTTCATCCGCAGCAGACACAGCGACAGCCTCGAACTAACGTTTTTGCATAAAATGAACTCGTATCCCTTCGTCGGCCGCCTCCCCCACTGGGTTCGGGTTCAGATAATACCTATAACGCGCATTACGTAAGTGCCGAGGGTCATGCAACGAAGAAGAAGCAGTGTTGCAGAGAACCCTCGCAGTCAATAAAGCCTCTCTCTCGTCTCGGGTTTTCAGTGAGCGCGCCCGCGCGACCATAATATAGCCTGCAGGCGCCTTCGGACGAGTATAGTGCAGTCTGCAGTTACTTCGAGCGGCAGCTGATGCACTCAACAACAAAGTGTACGTGTGTGTGTGTGTGCTATACGTCGGTGAAGGGACTTCGTTGTCGATGATGCCTTTGGGAAGACGTTTTTTTTCTTCCTGTTTGTCTACCGCGATGTAAAATTGTAAAATGCTGCTTTTACGAAAATTAATAATAATAATAATCACAGTTAAAAGGAAACTACACGCAGAGATGCATTAAAGCTCGTCCCGACTGGAAATTGTAAATTCCAATAAACAAGAGAGCAAATAGCATTGAAAGCGAGCATTTGAACCTTGAGGCAGTCACCAAGGGGCTGCACCTGCCATTGCCTTTCTCTCTCTCTCGTTGCCGCGCTAAAGCCAACAAGGGAGAGAGGAGAAACAAAAGAATTGCCAAGCGGGAGACAAGTATACAATACCAGAGAGAGAGAGAAGGGAACCTCCAAGGAGAGTAGAGGCGCAGAATCGCACAGCGGGTGAAAAAAAAAACAAAAAGAATAACAAGAAGAACCCACGAAGAGAGAAATTGATTGATCGCCGCTCACGGTTGCAAATTTTTGCGCTTATACCCAAACTGATTCGCAAAAGAGTGGCTGGCATTTATAATTCAAACTCGAGGATATGATTGAGAATAAAAATAAAGTCTGCGGATGAGTTAAATGTATAGCGGAACGTCGAGTTATACGCGACCCTTTTGTGTATGTATCTTCATCGCGGAAATTTTGCGGCGAAGAGAAGTGAATAGAATGATAAAAAAAAACTGTTCTTTATGATTTACGTCTCGACTTTATTCCATACTCGCGTATAGAAGGATTTATCAATCACTGGGATGATGTGCCTCGATAATTGTCATATACTATACAGGTATACCGTTAAGCGAACTTGTGAACCGGCATGATCAATCAGTGTTTTATTCGAGTGGTACAACGACTATTAATAGCCTGAAGAGAGAAAGAAAAGCAAGGTTGACTGTATAGTCCCGCGTTGTATGTATAGGTAGGTATAGTCAGTGCTGCAACTACGACGACGACGAATCCTCGGGCCAATGACATATCGATCAAGTTGACTGTGCGCCAAGCGCGCAGAGCCGACCTTTACATGCATCGCCCGTATATGTAAGAGTTATGTGTGCGGGTTTACATGTTTAGTCAGCGGAGAGTTTGTTCGGTAAATATGAATTCTATATATGCCTTGAGATCGACGGGGGCTGTAACTACTCGAGTGTTTGTCAGGATTGGAGAATGAGGGTTGTAGTTGTATGTATGTCAATTGTGACCGGACGAGTTTTTAGTTGTTCGATGCGAGATAACACAATTTTTTTTTTCAAAGAATGAAATTTTTACATGCTAAAACTCATTTATTTATTTTACTGTTTATTGAACGATTATAATCCATGAAATTAGGATCGATTTTTTAAATCAAACATGTATAGTCTTCTAAGCATTAAAAACATTCTTATACATTTCCATAAGAAAAATGGTGCAATGTCTAGCGAAAGAAAAAAAGAAAGAGTTTCAGCAAGCAAGCATTTCATTCCGGCCTTAACTAAATGCGATCTAGTCATGAAAAGGGTTCAAACAAGCGGTCATAACCACATCGAAAATAATGCAACCCACGAGAGAGAGAAAGAGAGAGAGTGCAAGTCGGCAATTTTCTCGATGGTGCAGTGCGCGCGTGATCGCGTATATACTGCACTCGTCAGCATGCAACAACAATTAAAGCCTCTCCTAGTGTTTGTGCACTGTGCATGTGTTGCGGTAGCGAGTATCCACGGCAACGTCCTAAGCATATCACCTCTCTCACTCACTCGCTCTCTCTAATCAATGTCTCAAATAACTGCGACACTTTCACTTCGCCAGCGAAAGCTTTTTTTTGTTTTCTTTTCATTTCTGCACTCAATCCAATTGTTCGACGAAGTTTATTAGACTGCGAGTAATTAAGGGATCACGAGCTTGTTGGTGTTTTTTTTTTTTTGCGCAACGATGGATGTGTACAATATAATCGAGGATTATAAATTGAATGTCGTGGTTTGTTGCACTGCGCGCTGCTTTATCTCGTGAAATTGCGAAGTTGAGAAGTACATATATATACGTAAAAAAAAAAGAATTGTGGCGCTTACGAAATACGTACGTTATGCACGCGCATTTGCGGTTGCGTCACGCTGCAGCAGCAGCGGTGCCCGACATTGAACTTCTTTCAAAGCGTATATGTATGTAATTTGCCGAGTGAGAGAGACGTTATAATACGCGACAGAGAAAAGAGAGTGTATAGGTAGAATAAAAAAAAAATTTTTTTTTTTTTTTCGTATTTCTCGGTCGCCAGAGTTTGTTGAACCTGACGAATCTTCGTTTTTATATATTTTTTTTTTTCCTCGCGTCGTCGATAACGATTGTATATAGCGCTGAAAAATTGTTGGCGCGACGTGACGATATTTCGCGAGCACGGTATGTATATAGATGTGGCGAACGCATCGTGTTTATTTTTTCGCCTCGACGTTTCGTTCGCGAATCACATTCGACGAGAAATATCTACGCTACGGTGAATGCAAGTAGAAATACATATATTTTCAGTCGTTCGGATGATATATTTTATAGCTCGCCACACACGTTGAAATTCTCATCGAGTTTTTCACATTAAATCCGACACTAAACGACCAATTCCCACTCGAAAATGAGCCCCTCGTACGAAATCAATTCATTCGCACTACATCCCCAACTGAATAATCCGCTCTCTCTCTTTCCGCACCCTTCCGAATAACAGAAAAATCCCCATTGCACTTCGGTGCACAAAACGCGCGCGCGCGCTCGCGTCACAAGCGATTTAGGGCGACGTAATACACTTCACAGCAGCAGCATCCACCGCAGCTGTCTACGCCGCATCAGCTGACGTATAGATCGAAGAGAAAACAACATCACAGCGTGCGCGCTTTGGGAAAAATTCCAGGACTCTTTTTTTTTTCGAGTAACAGAAAAAAAATACAACAAGCCTTGACCACAAGATTTTTTACGTTAACACATACACACACACACATCGATGATTTATAACGAAAACCTTGGAGTATACAATCTTCCATCGATTCGACGTTTCACAATCGCGCGGCAGAAGAAGAAGAAAAAAAAATCTCGGCTTGTATATATAAACATGATAATTTAAATGACATTATTTATGTATGTACGCTAAGCGCGCTTATCGTGTGTATATGTAATAGAGAAGTAGATATTCTCCCCATAGACTAACACTTTAGTTGTTTACACGCGAGAACGAGGCAATATATGACTTTTTTTTTCGTCTTCTTCGTTCGAGTTCGTTGCTCTCGACCTTGGCGTGGACCAAAGTAAAACGATAAGAGATTAGACGAGAGAGAGGAATGTCCTATCCTCCTTTTTTTTTGGGGAGTAGACAATTTATTTCACGTACTCTACTAGGTTGTATATATATTGGGGTTATTCGAGTGGGATTGGTTTATTAATGACAATCGAGATACACCCCGCATTGATAATTAATGAGGTCTGATAAAATCACTTCGTCGTCTGTACTTTCACTGATTCAGCAAGCAATAATTCGAAAGAGAAAAACTACGAAGATAAACCACGCACGCGAGCAACAATAGTATAGTATATAAAGAATACGCGCTAACACGTGCTTTATCTGTTGCGGGGAATTGAAGAGAAAAAAAAAAGGTGAGGTAGACTCTTCGAGAGGAGCTGAAATCGAGAGAGAGAATGAGAGGACGGTTGGGCCCGTACGCGAAGGACACTCGGAAACCGGAGAGTCTGATGCGACGTTGCCACGTGCTCTCGAGACATTCTTTGCTGGAGCACGTGCCGAAAATTGGTCCGCTGCTGATGCTGATGCTGCAGCAGCAAATCTTCCACTCAGAGAGTGTCTAATTCGCCAGGAGTGGCTTGAGTGTCCCTTTCGCTACCGATGATTTTACGTTTGATTCGCGAGAGTTATTTCTTTTTTTTTTTTTTTTTACTTTTTGCTCGATGTGGAAGATTTCGATAAGAAGTTTGATATGAAAACACCTGTCGGTTCTCGTAATGTATGCCTGCAGGCAAATATTTATCGTATTCTGGTAACAGCATTACGCGCAAGAAGGCATATTATTGATGGTGTGCGTTGAGGAGTGATCGACTTTTTCTTAGTATGTACCTACAAACATTCGATATGCTGTTGAGTTACGCGTGGATAATTGACTGTATTGCGGGAAATTGGAAATTGAAAACTGATTTTTTTTTCGCATCTGTGCGATATTACTCCTTTACCTTTCGATCTATAATACAATCAAAGCTACGATGAACGTAATCACTGAAAAATCCAGCTAGACGAGATATAAAAAAAAAACAAAGCACACAGTCCCTCAATAAAATCCCATCCTCCTCCCTGCATCTCCTTCTCTCTCACGTCTCTCACTGGTAATCCCACGAACAATAAAGATTTCAAAGGGGTGCATGTGCAAACTCTCTTTCGGTGTGTTTCTCTCTCTCTCTCTCTCTCTCTCTCTCTCTCTCTCTCTCTCTCTCTCTCACTCTCTCTCTCTCTCTCTCTCTCTCT
>JAWWMK010008627.1:0-26499 GCA_035047105.1 Galeopsomyia nigrocyanea
ACACACACACACACACACACACACACACACACACACACACACACACACACACACACACACACACACACACACACGATTACACGCCAACTTGCGTTGTTGGTGCTGCTGTTAGTGTTGTTGTTGTTAGCTTTAAGAGCGACCGACTGATCGTTAGCAAACGAAATATACCGGACGCGGAGGGTTCTCCTCGAAGCAAGAATTTGGTTATAAATACAAGTCTCTTTTCCCCCAAGGAGGTCGTCGCACAAGTGTGTAATGTGTAAAACGTGACCCATAGACTCCATCGATTCTCAAACAAACATTTCTCACTTTTCCTCGCACCCCCCGAATACGTGACGTCTCATAAAGGTAATCGCGCTCGCGAGGGTGGCGAAGAAAGAGCAAAATGACACTGTCAACAATGATCGCGCTAATGTGTCCACTTCCGATGTTTTGTACACAAGACGTCGCCACTACAATAATGTGTATCCCACTGGGCGCGCGGAAAAAAGGAAAACATATTTGGCTTCCTGACTGGGAATGCCTATCGAGGATTACGTGCTGCTGCTTTTTTTTTTTTTGATGAAAATATCGTTATGGCTTCATCAAGCGAAGAAGAGAGGGTTGGGAGGGAGGAGAAAGCTTCACGAGCAAACTTTCAGAGGATTAAGTTGGCTCACGAGTTCGAACCGTTGCTACTATATCCGAGGAAGTTTTAATCGATCGACAGGGATATAGTCCCACGAACTCTCCCTTCGACAGACTATATCTCGTCGTACAAAAATTGATTGGGGATATAAGCTCGAGCAAAGAGATTGTTGATCCCTCAACATCGCTCAATCGTGAATCCATAAATATTCAGAGTGCGTAGTCCCAGGGCTAAAATTTGCAGCTTTGTAATTGTCACTCAAACAGTATTCTTCATTCCCCTCTTCTTTTTTTTTTTTTTGCCGATAAATAAGCGATTCGCGAAGAGTAGAAGAAGAGAAAAAAAAGAAGTAACGCACGCGTGCGAGTACGTGACACCATAAATCAGTGTCAGACACATAAGTGGAAGGCGCGTCGAATTCGCGCGCGTGCGCTTCTATCGTGCGCCAATATAAAACGCTCTGTAATTGGCCCTTAATAATCTCGTCATGAGTCGAAATTGCCGCGCGCGAGTGTACGAGCGAGCGAGCGCGCAGCCTCTGTTATTATCCGCGAGACGATTTAATTACAAAATTAATGCACGCCATTAGTCCTACGAAGCGACGCGCGAGAAAATGCGTGACGATCGCCCCACGTAAAATCGAAAAAAAGTCATATTTTTCTTTCGTCGCGTCGCGGAGGTACAACAGCGAGCGAGCGAGCGGACAATATCAGAGAAGTTAATTCGTGGTTTTGACTTTTATCAAAAGAAACGACGCTCGTTAAGCAAAACACTGTCTGCACGCGCGTGCGAGTCGCCCGAGAGACGAGTTATTATTATTGTTCTTTCAAAGTTGGAGAATGACTCATCAACATTACTTTATTTCATAATGAATCCTTAATGGGCAGTCTCTCTCTCTCTCTCTCTGCGCGCTGAGGCGTTACCGTTAAACTTCTTTTAGCGTCGATCAGCTTTTATTTTATCGTTTTCGCGCGCCATAAGGACTCTCTCGACGAAGAGATCTTAATCTTGCTGATCGATGAAAAAAAAAGGAGAAGACAAACGAACGAAGCGCCGAGCTTTTTGTGCGCGCAGCATATTACTGTGGGAGTCTATGTAGCGTATAGTAGACCGAGTGCCATTGAGAAAAAACTTGAATCGTTACGTTTTTCACGCAGCTATACACAACTTTTCTTAGCTTCCATTACAGCGTAATGTGCTTTTAATGATCGTTATCGTTTCGTCTTGTTTAGTGCGAGATACTTTAAGATCCTGCTATTTTCATTATATCGAATGTGCTCGCTTATTATAACGCGTATACACGGTTTGGCGGCAATTAATTAATAAATATTAATAATAATAATAAAAAGTATGATACGTCTGTCGTGTCGTAAATATCGTCATCGAAGTTGAAAGCGTGACGCTTTAATTATTATCGGAGAATCCATCGCTGCACTTTGCCTCGTCATAAAGTACGTAACGACGGTTTTATGGTACCTGAAATGTCTCAACGCTAATTAAAAAAAATCTCCTCTGCCGATATCTAGATAAGCGCGGTCTAGATGGGCAATCGCGCGTGCGGGATCAATCTCGGCCTGAACTCATATTCCATGGTCAAGCGTCCTCGCAACACTAAAAAAAACGCAGCTACAAAATGTCTCGTAAAGTGTATGCTTTTCCTGCCATTTTTTTCTCGTTGGAGATAAAAATTTTCCGGATTAAATATTCACAAGGGCTTTATTTCCCGTTTTTATCGCTGCATGCTCTTTCTATTTTTCCTTATGCTGGTTTAAAAATGAGATTACTTTTTAATTGAAGAGCAAATTGGAAATGAAAAATAAAACTTGACGTTGGAGCCATTTTCTACGTTATTATTTGGTCACGTAGAGCGAGGGTCACAGGTACCTAAAACGTCAAAGGTTCTGATGAGCTTTCTCATTTCTTGATACGGTTTCAATCTACCAATTTTTTCAGTCATTTGCGATTAAAATGTGGTTTACGAGATAGATAATTTTAGAAAACTATTACGAAAAACAAATGGTACGAGATAAATGAAGAAAGAGAAGCATGATACCATTTCAAAATAACTAAAAAGTGTTTCGAAAACTATTTAGTAAAAATTGATTTGTGAGGGTATATATAGAAAGTGACTTTAATTATTGTTTTTCGTAGAAATGTGAATCGAAGTTGATTTATTTTAAGAGCCTAATACATCTTATAAGAATGAGGTTTTTACTGATTTATAAAGCTATATAATTCCCACCTATAAATCCTGAAAGCTTGCAGATTCAAGAAAATCCCAGACTTTATAGTTCGATTGTATATGATATTCGCTAATATTTTAACTACTTAATTCCACTTCATTCGACATTCGATATGATGAATGTTTCCCAACAACATTCTTGGTCGACTCCAAAGCCTTCCCAAAAAGTCTCTCGATCACCACTCTACGTATAAAGCAATAAGCGAATCTCCCATATCCATCCGTTAATTAAAGGCAACACGTATCGTTCGAAGTGGGTAGCAATTTTCATCCCCTAGGCTGTTATTAAACGAAAAAGCGATTATAAAAAGGACTACTGTCTATCCCGCTACAATAAAGAAGCTGCTATGCTGCTGCAAGGTCGGGGGCTAATCGGCAGTTTCGGGGCATGGTTATACCGCCCGCGGGGAGAATGAAAAACCTTTAAGGCATGGCGCTCGTGTAAGAACTTCATAAAATCGTTGAAAGCAAAGTATAACCACATTGAAAAATAAAATAACCGTTGTGCGGGGGGAGAGAAAATTGCAGTTTGCTTTATCATTACACGGGTCATGCGAACGATTGCGACCAATCATGCGATAATAGCGTTTCGCGGCTAAATAACGCCATCAAAATTGCCTTTTGCTCGTGATCGAGAGCGACCTTGTGCAGGTATTATATATATACACACACAGACTGTACCACTTGCAAGTTCGCGAGGTTGCGACCTCGCTCGCTTGCTCTCTTTTCTCCTTCGTGTAGTTTCGCCACGATCGCGCGGGATCATACACCGCACAGCGGGGAGTGCCATTACACTTACGATCATTGATCTTTATGCTTCCATTCTTCATGGTCTCTCTTGACTTTTGGCTTTGCTGCTCGACTGCACTCACCGCTGAACGCCATGTAATTACGTTATAAACCATTATAAAATACTGCACCATAATCAATCTACGTGGAATTGCTTATTGAACTTTGAGTGTTTGATATAAATTTAAAGAAATTTGAAAAAAGCTGCAAAATAATGTTTGTAATAACAATCAAGATAGAGGTGTAATTGCAATCATAGCAATGTGCAATAACAATCACGCGATCGAAATGATTTGAAACTAGGGCATTGGATTAAACTCGCCGGGGTGAAACGTTGAACACAATAGTTGCAGCTAAAACACAATCATTGTTAGGGACAATTAAGCGCATTGAATAGGGTGATGCATGCCAGCTAATTCCTAGGCGTTTGTGTTAGCAATTCAAAATTGGCCAATCAGATGGGCAATTCCGTCTCACCGCAGAGCGCCACGAAATTCACTTAGACATTCCGTTAATTTCTAAGGCGACTGGTACATATATACACACACAAGCGCACACAGAGCGCGCGTCTAAGGCAAGATCTAGAGCAGCAACAGCAGCAGCAGCAGCAGCAGCTAACCTTGCCTCGTCTTAATTGAGTTTCTCGTGTGCTACGCCTTTACGAGTAGAGGGCAAAAACTATCGAGTGAAATTGGAGACTCTCCGAAGTTCGATGTATGTGTATACACGTATAGGTATATAGGTATAGGGCGGATGGATCAAAAAGAAACGCAGGCTTTCGGCCCGTAAAGGAAACTTTTTTCTCTCTTGCGCGCGCGAGGCTTGCGAGCGAGAGATTCGTCCCGGTGATAATCTTCCGAAGTGGCTACCGGTTATATTGGGCCCAAAGGAAAACGCGCGCCTTTTATATGTTTCTCGATCCGTGTTAAATAGCCCGAGAGTCCGGCTAGTATAGTGCCGAGAATTATGTGGAAGCCCGAATTTATTGTAATGGCCAGATATTAAAAGTCTATTCGTAATAAATCTTTGGATTTATATCGTGAATATAAAAAAAAATTTTTTTTTGGTAGCTGTTATAGGCTTAGTTTGTGGATGCAAATCAGCTGATGTCGAGGCTTAAGATTTTTGATAATTAAGGCTTTTGTCGCGTGTTACTTTTTTTTTTATTAAGCCATTAGCATTCTTGCGTCACGAGGAATCGAAAATACCATAACCTATCGGAAATTTCGTAGCTGCATAATAATGTAAAGCGTTGAAAAAAATATTCGAGCGCGATCAATGAAGAAGCAAATCATTGGGCCCTCTATATACGAAAATGAAACGATAGCTCGCGCGCTTTTTATTTTTGTTCTCACTAAAAAGTTTATTGCGTTACGAATCACATACAGAGAAAAGAAATAAGGATTTCTCGCTTTGAATTTACAGCCTCGTAAAGCCTTTGCACAACAGATGGTCCAGGCGCGAGCAGCGAGAAATGAAGTGCATCAGCTTCTAATGCCAATAACAATAACTCAGAGTGTGGCTCGCTCGCTCTCTTTCTTACTCTTAAAAATCGGGGCTCTATATGCTCGCGATTTCTTTGAGGCTTCCCATTGTCTGCTGCGAGCGAGCTAACCCGCCCTTCGTTGCCGCACATAACTTACCCTCCCGTGTCTGACTCTGCGTTCCTTCGATCGGGTCAGCAGGTAAATGGTACGATTCGCGTGAAAGTCCAGAGATTAGGTGTCACATAAAGCATACGCTTGGCTTTGTTCGAAAATATTCTTCTTTTTTTCTCTCTCTTTCTTCCCTTCGATGAAAAGCCACGACCGTATATATAGGGCTTTCATAATATCGAGGGTGTTGAGAATTTGTGCTTTACGAGCTGCGCGTGTGGAGTCTATAAAAATCTTATTGTATTCGGGCGCCGATGGCAAAATCAACTCTACGGGTAATGGCTTTTTTCCAATTCATTCGATCGAACTTTACGACTCATCCTCGGAGGAAAACATCATGATTTCGATGATGGTTTTATGGTTATTTATTCTGCAGTAGCTCAAGCAGTCAATTGACCATAATGACAATCATCAAAGTAGTTCACGCGTATTTATCACTCTACATTTTATGTCTTCATAAAACGCAGCTCCTAAAACGCAGTAGCCGTCATTTTTGACATATTTCGTAACGAGTGCAATGAGCCAAACACTAATCGCGATCGTAAATCATGGATCTTTATTATTCGCGGCCATCGCAAGATGCAAACAAAGCCAAAGACGTTCAACGGTGAAATCGTCGGAGCAGAGAGAAATGGAAGAAACGTCATTGAATGGCAAACAACCAGCAGTTTTCAGCGCAGTGAGGCGAAACCACTGGCTAAACGTGCGTAGTTTGGCACGGCAGATTGAGTCAAGCGTAGAAATTGGTAACCTCCTAGTTCTCGCGCGCTCGCGCTTCGCGGGAGAGAAGTCTTTTTATCGGCGCGATCTTTAATTTGGGGTTTAATCCAACACTGAAAGCTCTAGGATCAATCGGGGCGCATCAAAGGGCCCCTTGCTGCTCTTGTCTGTAATTACGGGCGCGAGGCGTGGCCATGAAAGAACAATGGGGACCGCCGATGGGATCTCTTTCTTTTCTCTTGCGCAGCGCTGCTTTCTCCGCAAGCGAGCATGGGCACCCGAGATCCCATATCTTTTCGCGGACGGTCCGCGAAATATTGCTTGGCCATCGATTATCGATAAGTCGCGGCTTCGGCAGCGGCAGGCGGCGGCAGGCGGCAGACCCCCTTAGCTTTTATCGGGCATCGTATTTGTCCAAGTCGATACCGCAACCGACGATGCGCCTTTTACTTTCTTCTCTTCTTGTTTGCAGCCCGCCAAGTATTGGCTATACAGCGCGGGCGTCCATTGTTTGCAAAAAACCATACGATAACGAACGGCTTTTTGCATCCAAAGTTTCTATAGTGGAAAGTCCAATTATCGTCGGAGATCCTATCTACAGGGTTTCGAATTTTTCTACCAAAAAATTGGTTGAGAACGAGTCAATTTTACTATCAATTATATCTAGCTTCTCGTGTCTGTAACACAAGATCCCCTTTATACGATGATTTAGTTTATTTTTAGTGAAAAAAAAAATCAGATTTCTACGAATTTTTGTTTATCAAAATATGAGGATGATTTTATAATTACAAAATCTTATTAGAAATGCTCTAATTTAAGCTGGAAAGTTTTTGCAAAAAAAAAGACTGAAACTTTTTGGCAAATCTCTAACTAGATTTTCAGAGGAAGGAGATCTCGTCTTCGAGCGAGATTCGGGTAACCAGTAATCAAACGCCCTTCTCTTTCATTTCGCTAAATCGAAATTAATTGCGAATCTAGTCAATCCCGAAGCCTCCAGACTTGTGGAAAACATCTTTGCAGCGTGTAGCAGCGTGCAGTGTGCGCTCTCAAGCGCACGCGCGAGCGAGCGAGAGAGAAACCCAGCGGCGTATTATTAAAAGCTCATTTGCCAGGCAAATGGGACGTGCGTGTGTCAGTTTAGCACGAGAGAAAGAGAGATAGAAGCGTGCAGCAGTCGAGAAGTTCATTTCGAAAATTGCATGCTCGACGGCCCCTTTGATTCAACTGACAAGCCGATCTCTCTTCTAGCTTTTGGCTAACGTGCCGCCAAGCCGCCGCCTCGGCCGCCGCCGCAGCCGCTTCACGGACGAGATTGTTATATTGCTCTGGACAAAAAAGAGGCGTTTAAAATGCGAAAATTTTGTGCCACTTTGGCACCAGCTGATCACTGTCTTCTAGGCAATCTTCTAAAATAGCGAAGAACTAGATCTCGTTAGAATATTAAAAGCCTAGCCCACTAAAGTTAAACGCGTTTAACAAGCTACATATTATCTCTGCATAGAGCTAGAATCTTCCAATTTTTTTCCAAACTTTGTTCCTAGAACAGACTGCAGACAAGGAGTAATAATCGGCTATTTAAATAATCAAGATTCTAATTCAAAAAATCATTCTCTACTTTAATTTGCTATAAACTATGCCGTGATCCAAAATGATATCAAATTAATTTTGTTTTTAGAAAGTAATTGAAATGCTCTAACAGACAATTGTAATATAACGCGATAATTATTGATGTAAAAATAAAATTTGGCAGAGCATGGTCCAAAGTGAGAAGCCAAAATATGAATGCAATGGCTTTTTTTAACTCAAGACAAACAAGAGAGTTTACATTCCACGGTGAAAGAATAATCGATCCATCCTTGGCACGTTGACAAAAGCTTGGCTCCCTAATAAGCGGCTACGTCAAACGGATCGTGCGTCAATTACGAGCAGCTAGCAGCCGGCGCTGCAAATCATAAAGCCAAGGGATGTCACTTGTCTGTCCGTCTGCCTGTCCGTCCATCGTTCGGGCATTGCAAAATGAGCAAATCGCACGTCGTGCATCATCGTCGCAGCCTGTTTATCGAGGTGTCGTCGTGAGCGATCGATTATTATTGTTTGGCCAGTGATTTATGAAGATTAATTAGTGCAACCCCGAAATTACTCGTATCTCGCTCTTTTATTTTCTTTTTTCGCGAATGTATATCTGTCGCGTTTACTTTTGGAGTACGGATTAATTATCTATAGCAGATAACAAAAAATAAGTTTGTACAAGACTGTTGGTGTGTTTGAAGAAAACGATGTGATGGATGAGCCTGCGATTTTAAAAGCGTCTGTGTACCGAGAACTTTGGTCTTTATGCTGCTCGTAAACAATCCGGCTATTTACGCGAGCGCGCCAGAATGGCACGCAACAAGCCGGCAACACCTGCCGTGAATTTTTCGACCTCCGTTAACAATCTCGCGCTCGCGCCAACTTACAGCTCTTTGCTACATTTTATTACAAGAGTTTCCGCCTGTGTTTTCCTCGGAAAAAGTTTACACACCAATAGTAAGTAATACAACTATTTAATATGAAAAATGAATGAGAACCCTTTTATTGAAAACCAGATTCAAATATACCGCCACAAGCGATGCGCAGGCGCCAGGCGGATTAGTTCCAACTTCGCAGCTTCCTTGTAAATTTTGTATCTGCCCTTCATATTTTCTGAAGCGAAAAGACAGTCGCTTATTTCTTGTCATTCGTCTTCTCTCGGAAGGGCACTTGCCGTTATTTCTTTCCAAACACTCGGTACTTCAGTTTTTTCAAAATTTGTCAATCAATACCCACATTAAAATTTCATTTATCATTTACCTAGTACAAAATCTAGAGCTTTTGTAGGTCTGAATAGAACCCATAATTCAGCAGTTTCACCAAGACCGTTCGACACATAAACAACTGGTTTCCCAACTCTTTTAGGGCTTTTAGGACTTCCACTGATTCTGTGTAATGTTAAAATATAGCCATCATCCATTGTTACTTGATATTCTGAAGCTTTGTAGCTATAAAATTGTTTAACAATTCTGAACTAAGATATCAAACATAAATAAATTAATAATATTTTTGAGACGCTAAAATATAAAAAGAATTAGAAACTTACATAATCTAGAACAGCTGATACCCCATTTTGAATTTTTCTACTGTATTCTTCGACAGTGCGAACTTGAAGAGGAGGCTTCATATCAGTAGTTAATGTTTTTAAAAGTGGCGGATAATCGGAAATCCCTGCTAAACACAACGTGAACAAATAAAAATTGTAAAAATTTTAGACATTTTTTCTAAAATTAAAAAAACTTTGAAGAAACGAATCTTATTATCCAAACTGTTGACTTCGAGAACGCTATTGCAAATGCAGGAAGAGCCTAAGCCGGTGGCAATTTAGCGCAACATTTAATATGAATGATTCTCCAATTCTTAAAACGGCTGTTATCGCAATCACGATATGTATACACGCACCAAATTCATCAAATTGTAACATTCAGCAAATGTGCAAACGAAATCATCAGAAAGGATCAATTCATGGTTGAAATGTTGAGGAAATTTGCCGGTACAGAAAAATTCAATAATGGAAATTCCCAATGCCAAAAATTGCTTCAGTAATTTCAGTAGAAATGAAATTTAACGATAATGTGTGTAATGACGTGCATTCGCGTAGAATCATTTGCAAACAGAAGTTGAGCAACGATAGTAATTACGATACAGCTGATTGATCGGGTCGATTAAAATTTTTAGCCAAGTGCGGCATATAATGCAAGACAATCGAGAGCGAGAGCTTGCGACAGGCCTCATATCTCCCGCGGCTTCAACTCCCGCCCCCGTTTAAAAACAGTGGCGATCCGCCTCTGTATAGTGCGCTCGTAATAAACGGCTAAGTAGGATCTTTATATTCTTAGCTGCAAGGCAAAAGGAGGCCTGCCTCCTCGAGAGTCTTCGAGCCTCATTTTAATTAGCATCAGCTAGCGCGACATGCACCCCCTGGGATATGCACGATGTGCACACACCGAGACAGCCGCTCTCTCTCTCTCTCTCTCTCTCTCTCTCTTGCTTTTAAATTCTTTGGCTTCTGGATGTTTTATTCAAACAGGCTGCGGTCCTTTACTCTATTTTCGTCCTCGTGGTCATTATTTAGCGAGTACGTTTTTTTTTTTACTTTTTACGTCATTAGGTGCGCATTTCAGCACTGGACAAGCCTTTGTGTTGCAATAATTGTTAATGGTAGTTGTACTCGCAGAATTAAATAGGGCAATATATCTGAAAGTCAGAATATTTTATGATATTTACTTCATCAATCTTGCGGCATGAAAGGACTGACAAAAATGTAAAAGAAAGAAAAGAACAAGTTTAATTGATTCTCGCTTCGCAAAAAAATTTGAATTGAAATGTATTTTTTTTATTGCCAACGATGAATAGCACGAAAATCTGACAAAATGAATACCGCAAGCCGCGGTAATGCAATATTAGATTTACATTTTAAGTATTTTCACAAAACATTCAGCTTTTATTCGTCCCATTCAACATTCCTCCTTAGCTGGTCTTTGTGGCAATTCTGCAGTTGCCAGGGGACTCCCCAGCGCATCGCCCCGTGCTGTGGTGCGCTTCCGCGATTTGCATACAATCCAGGCTGATTCGGCTGGTTGGGGACAAGCGAGAGAGAAGAGAAAGAGAGAGAAAGAGAGCGAGAACACGAGTGCCCTTCAGTTGCAGGTTATTTAAGCGAGAGATTCGCTGATTTAATGAGTAAAGTCGGTTGACGATACTCCATGCTCCATTATGTTTAGTATGCTTAATAAGGAGCTTCGAGTCCAACGACTCGTTTGCAGTCGCAACTAATTAAGTGGCCCCTTTTCAAGCGTAGACGATATTTCGCTAAAATACTTGTCCCGAGCAGCTATATAACTGTACTCTCAACCAGTAAATCTCCCTGTAAAAAACTTTATCTCCCTGAATTTTTTCATCTTCCCCAAAAAGCGTAGTTAAAATCCAACGAAGCTTGCGCGAGAGTCGCTTGCATTTTTTTTTACGAGTAACAAAAGTGTCTTGCACGCGCGCGTGCACGAGTTCCCGGAATGTTTAAGTTGCACGTGCGCCATATAGGCGCAGGAAGACTGCACACGCATACACACCTCGCGTGAGCTACCGTTGCGCAATTACAATCGCTCACTCGCTCGCTCGCGAGTCAGTCAGTCTGAGTTCTCTTCTCTCTTCCCTTGAGGACACGGCTCTTTTTATCCGCTTAATTGGGCCACTTTCGCTGCTGCTGCTGCTGTTGCTGCTGCCGAGCTTGAGATTATCCAAAGTCTGATCGTCATCGTCGTCCAAAGCGGTGGCGGCGGCGGAGGTAAATGGCCCTCCTCCCGCGCATGCATTATTCATCCGCGTGGTATGTGCGCTTGCGGCAAGTGACTGCAAAGCAACTTGCGCCCGCGCGCCCGTGCGATTGGATTCTGATGAATTTAATCTCGAATTTGCTCAAGGCCTTAAGACCCTTTGGCGATGCAGACGTGCAGTAGTAGTCTTTAACGAGTTTCTCCTGCGGGAAGCTTCTGCAAGTTTCTGACATTGCCACTGATGCTCTTCTTGCTGCTGCTGCTGCAGCCAATGCTCATTTGTTCGTGTCGATTAAGCGATCGATTTTTCATTGCGAGAAGGGAGAACCGTGGTATTTATACTTCGGGGGCTGTTAATTAAATGAAGATTAATGAGGGCATTTGTTTGAGAGACGCTCTGATGGTTCTTTGTCGAGCATTGTAATTTCATTTGCGTCGAGCTGCGAGAGAGATTCCCGCGGCTCCGGCAAGTTTTCGAGCTTTCATAATTGCATCGCCGGACTTTCTGACACAAGAGTTCTGAAGAAATTAAATTTGAATGAGAAAAGCTTCTTAATTTAAGTTGCGTCTTAAAAATTTCAACGCTTCATTTGAATATGACCGCCAAGTTATATATACATTTTGAATGGCACTCGAATTACCATCATTCCTTGTGATGTACAATTGGCAATAGATACGATCTTGTCAGTTAAAAAAAAGCTTTCGTTGATTAATTATCCAACGGGATTTTTACAGTTCAATCGGTCCACCAAGTAAGTTTCCCTTAAGCAAACCGCACTCGAGGGATTTTGACTGAAGAATCATCATCAGCAGCGGGAATTCCACAATATTTATTCTGAAAACGAGTTTTGCGAGAAGCCTCAAGAAGCGAAGCATCTCGCGAAACCCAATACCTCAATGAAATATTAATCCGGCGAGGTGAAAATTGCAGACTCGAGCGAGAGCGAGAGCGTAGGACGATGCGTGTATCCGGTGGGTATATAGTCGCGCGCGGGCGCGCGAGTGTTACGCCGCGGGACACAGTCTTCGGCAAATTGGAAACACGAGCATTACGCTTGGCTACTTATTGGCGCGCGTCCAATAAATCAAACGCCACGCACACACACACACACACATACAGACACTGACTATACGCATAAAATCAACGGGTGCAAGCAAGCAAGCGTGGGTGCGCCACTTTACGAGCTACAAGTGCAACCAGCCCTTTCTTCTTTTTTTTTCTTATTTCCGCACGTGGGTGAGACTACAAATATGCTCGCTGATAAGGCGAGCTGCTTATCTACGTGACTAATCGACGTATTGCCAAAAAAAAAGACGCGTGTATTTTATGACGATCAAATCGGTTATCATTATACTTCAGCTTCGCTCTCAGGATTATATGTAATTTAATGTAGTATTCTCCAACTGCTCGCCGGGTGGCACAGCGAAGCCATCGTATAATTACAATCGAACTTCACTTATAGGTAAATTGGTTTGATTTTTAATTATACAAATACCTTTGTATAATTATCTCATTAGATCATAGATGTTCACTCGTGATTACCGCGTCAATTTTTTGTCATATCATAAGCTCTTTTTTTTTGAGAGCGTGTGTCAACGTTATGCCACACTGATTAGGACGAAACTTTTAGAGCGCGACATCATGTAAGTATATGAAGCTGCGAAGGTTAAAAAAAAGGCATTGTCGGGGCAAAGTCTTCAAAAAGCATAATTGGGACAGGCATAAATCTCTCCTGGAGGTAAGAGGGGGGAAAGGGGGGGACAATAGTTTTTTCTGAAGTGCAGCTGCGCGCACGCACGTCTCATTAATTAAGCCCCCGCTGCATCCTTTCTCAAGAGAGCCGACACCCTTCTTCTTCTTCTTCTTCTTCTCCTCTCTTAGCTGCTCGCTTATCTCTATGACGCGCGCTCTCTCTCTCTCTCTCGCGACGACTAAACGCCTGGAGAATCCCTTTGATCGGGCCAAGATAGCCGAGATTTTTATTGTGCTAGCTTGAAAAGTGCCGCGGCCGAAGCTTTTTGTCGTCTATTCTCTACGCTGCGGCGGCAAACGGGTTACAAACTGTACGAGCTTGGACTTGACAAATTTACGTTTTGAGGCCCAGCTGCTGCTGCTGCTGTAACAGAGCAATGAGAGGTTTTGGTGTATATGGCCGAGTAAGCTTTGGTTTTTGTTTAGCTACCGCAGGCTAGCAATTTTTATGGTAATGTTGAGCATATTTCATGAGTACGCTGCGGATAAACGTGTATGCATTTTTCATGGGGCGCTCAAATGAAATTAGAGGCTTTTGCTTCAGTTGAGTTACTGTATTGTGTAATAGTTTTAATTCATCACGTGTATATAATAATCATATGTTTCCAATTGATAATCATTGAAAAATTTAAATCTAGTCCAAGAACATAAAATCTTTCAGTAGCCTCGACGCTGCCAACTCGTTGAAAACTCTTTACTCGAATAACTGCAGCCGCTGCGGAGTAATGCAAGTATTCGCGCGAGAGCCAACTCAATTATCCTCGGCTAAAACCCAGAACACGTGCAAGTTAAAGCTCACCCTCGAAAAACTTGTCCGCGCTTCAACCGCTCTAGAGCTCACGAAATGTAAGCCCCATAACTCGGAGGATAATAATCCTCTGCGCGCGCTGCGTACACGAGGGCGAAATTTGCGCTCGCGAGCGCGGTTACAATGGGAGAAATATAATTCGCTCTGCGTGCGCGCGCGCCGCCGCGACCGTATAGCACCAGCAGCAGCAGCGAGGCGCATAATTATCTCGCTATACGTGTGTGACGTTTCTATATCCATATATACATGGCATTAGCCGTAAAGTAACTGATCAGCGTAACTCTCGCGCGAGCAGCGAGAGTGCGCGCGTAGCGGCGTGCGTGTACGGTGTGAAGGAATTATTACGTAATTGCGTATGAATACGAGCGCGAGACTCTTGATTAAAACTCGCGCGTTGGCTTTTAACGAGTGTGAAACGTTGTCGAGTTGTGGAACTTTCGTAAAAAAAATAAAAATAAAAAAAGTTATAGTTTTGGACGTATATAATAAGGCGAGAAAAGTTGTTGGCTTACTACCTGCTCGAACTCGCTCGAACTATATACTATCTTCGTTTTTTTCGTGGAAACAATATTTCAACCTTGAATTCCTCCTGCGCCGAGGTTTTTAACCGCGGCGGACGAAAAGGATTTGCGTTTTTATCAGCTGATAATTGCAGAAACAAAGAGAGGCGCTCACGGTGCGCCAATTTTCAGCACTTTGCCAAGGCAATTTAGCGGGCTTACGGGCTGATAATGGGCGAATTTTCGAACTGACGGTAGTCCGCGCGCGGCTATAGCAAAAGTGCGCGCAGATTGCAGCAAACGCTCGCGGCTCGCAAGAAGAAAGAAGAGAAGTGAAGAGAGAAAAAAAAATGACGACGCGGCCGTATTTTATCGCGAGTTATGATTGCCACTACCGCGAGAAAGTTACGTTCTACGCGCGGCGGCAGCAGCAGCAGCCAGTAGCCCAAGGCGATTATATTCTTACTCTCTGACACCTCATTCGATAGCCATGGCTTTTTTTTTTTTGTCTCTCGTTCGACCGAGCAGCGCCGCAATTGCTTTAATTGTCTTGACTCAATTATGAGAGTGATTTATTTTTCTTCTCCTTTTTTTTGTATGAGCTGGCAAGTTCGAGCAAATTTTATCTTTTCACAAATTGCAATAATTCTTCCTGTATTTATTCAATTTTTATTCATTCGAAGATCGAATGCAGCCTTGGACTAAATATCGATCAAATGATGCATAAATTGATTTCGCCTCGAGCGTCGATTTGGCCATCAACAAAAAAAAATAAATAACAATCCGCACAATTTTGACGAACGTCAAGGTAATCGCTTATTCCATTTATAAATCTTGCTTTTCGCACCCAATTCAACTAGATGCAAGATACAAACTCATCGCCATCCACGTGAATTTCCAAACGAGATAACTCGCGCCAGTTCATTAGCACGACGTGCGGAGAAGAATTCTCTCGCGTATTTCCCAAGGCACGCGCTCGCGCTCGCGAGAGGCTAATTGTGCCTTGTAAACATATACTAGCCGCGGCGAATTTATGATGCTCGTTTCGTATATATATATAAGCTCTAGCCGGAGAAGATGTACTCACGTCAAGCTATACACGAAAGGGCCTCGCGGCTTCTGCTCGTCAAAAACGTGCGAATAAAAAATACCAAGCGTCAACTATACGTGGCCAGCTATAAGCCCGAGGTTCTTTAATTAAGAATAATAAGCAAACACCGAGCGAGATATAAAGAGAGAGAGAGAGAGAGAGAGAGAGAGAGAGAGAGAGAGAGAAGAGATAGAATGGAGTTTCTTTCCCACACGGCTTCTTCTTCTTCATCGCGTCTTAGCTGTGGCTCATCGTAAATTCCTGTGGCTGAGCGGTAGCCAAGCATTGTGTATGCATAGGGTAGCCGCTAGCTCGAGAGTAGTAGGCCTTAGGGCGGAGGAGGCGTCAGGCCGCCGCATCTTTGATTCTAAGCCCAATAGCTATATATGTATATATATATGTGTGGCTTGAGCTTCAACTCTCCGCCGCAGCCATATCGACGCTTATGATGATGATGATGATGATGATTACACCCGCGGGCTATACCTCGCGTATTACCTGTGGCTCGCACCTGTGCATCTCTCGCACAGACTCGCTCTCTCGCTCTCTTACTCGTTTGCCCTTGACGTAACTTCCTTCTGTTAAGTGCCGAGCCGCGCGCGGGATTAAACCGCCTGCACCCGAATGATAAAGTGCTGTTGGTATTACTACTGATTTCTTGCGGTGAACGTTGCTTTCTGCCTTTTTCTTTCATTTCGTTTATTGGCGTCGGATGCGATATCAATGATTAATATGATTGCTCGAGTCGGAATCTGATCGTAATTGTACGATTTATAGAATGTACGTTTCGCGACCTAAGAATTGTGGAATCTTAAGAATGGCGGATTTGGCTTTCTCTAAATTTCAAATACCCGATTTAACGTTAAACTTTCAAAAAAATTTTCTGAAAATTATATCAGTAAACTGAACACGTACGTACTTATTACTATTTTAGTTGAAAGAGCTGCATTTCTATTTCTAAACTAGCTATTTGCCAACTGCACTCTTCACATAATTCGAAGTCTCACTGCAGTATAAGTCCATAATTTCCAAGTAAAAGCCAAGTATTTAAAATTTTACACTACTTTCAAAAGTCGTTTCATCGCTTCAACAAAAAAAAACAGGAAAGGCCTTAAAAGCTCGTGACTAAAAACGTTATTTTTCGGCGAAAGAAAAATTCCGAACTATATTACTTTCGCGGGAAAAGCCTATTTCCCCCCAGCACAAAACTTTTCAACGATGGTCCATTCCGGCAGAATCACGCCGCGCGCTCCGTTTAACTCGCCCATATATAGCACACATGATATTTCTCATCGTATGCCATAAAGGATATGCCCGTACGTTGCAGCTCGCAGTGAAGTACAATGCAAATCCTCTCTCTCGCGCGCGCAGCTAAAGCCCACGAAATTCCTCGGTTAAGAGAAATTCATTATAAACTTGAAGGAGGTGAGGGAAGAGAGAGCGAGAGAGAGAGAGAGAGAGAGAGAGAGAGAGAGAGACCTGAGATTCTCGCCGAGGCATTTCTGCGAGAGCGCGCTAATGCACTCGACGGCGCAAGCAAGCGGGTTGCGAGGCGGCTCGCGCGCGATAAATTAACGGCTATACGCGCGCGCGCGTAGCAACAGAAGCTGTACGGCACATATACGTGAGTCGTATATAGCTTAGATGTTGCAGAGAAGAAGGATGGGCCGCAGGTGTTATACACCTACGTGTGTACTTCGCTCGCGCACGCGGCACTTCATCTTTGTAAGTTGCCTCGCATTTTTTTTATTTTTGCTTTTTTGCTTTTTTGTTTCGCGCGACTTTTTGTATATAAGAATGCAGATTGAGAGATCAGCTTGCTTGTATATAGCCGTGTGAAACTTGAAATTACCGGGGATTAATATTAATTCGGCGTACACTGCGCGCTATACAATAATGGTTTAGATCTCCAAAACGTAATTTTCGTTGATGGGGAAAGCCACTCCTCTCTTTCTATCCCTCTCTCTCTCTCTCTCGCTGTGTGTCGGAGCTTTATGTGTTATTCATATTATTTTGATGGGATAATTTCAACGTTGCCGCCGGAGAGTAAACCGGATGCTGAAATATCGTTGGATTTTTTTTCTCTCCTCGAAAAATACTTAATGATGATGTACGGAGATCATGCGCTCTTTCTCTCTCGCGAGAGAGTCTGTAGCAGCCAACCAGTCAGCCAGCCCCCAGTTGTTAATTCATCTCGTGCCTACAACAAGGAAGTCTATTGTTTTCCAAGCCACGGCAAATCATTAAGATGTAAAAGAGCCGATAATTTGCATCCACGAGAAGAAATTTCTCATTATTCCCTAGAGTATGCTATACTTTTTTTTTTCTATCTCTCTACTGCTCTGTATACGGTTGACGTAACAAGCGCGAGTGTATCGAAATTGATCTCGTTTTTGCCCGAGTCAGAAATCAGACGGAGAGCGGAGGTCACGACGTTCATTCGAGCGAGAGAGAACACAAATGAGAGAACACGGCACGTGTGCTTATTACCTGGACTACAGTAAAGCCCGGTTTATTGGCAGTCGGCCCATCCTCGCGCGCAGAACTAAACGGCTATACACAGATATATCTCACGACTGCGGTGGTCGCGCGGAATAGATCTATGATATATATATTTTCTCGTGCCAGGGGCTTTGACTTCCTCGTTCGAAATTGTTCAACGTTCTCGACGTTCAACGGTCTCGGTTGTAATTGGGTTTTCATTATATTTCGCAGGATTCCTATTCATTTTCGAATCAGATTTCGATTTGATTTCTAGTATTATTTATCCCGCGTAAAAATTACATGAATTATGCATTGCTAATATATTACATGTACATCATCATTTCAGCATGTGAATTCGAAGAAATCAGTTCTGTTTACCAAAATGTAATATGTTCCAAGTAATGCTACATAAATTGTATTCATCACGTATTAAATTCGATAAACACTAACTATTGTCAATAGCATTAGCATGTGCTTTGTGAATTACATGGTCGAATGATTCGTTTATACGTTAAGCACGTGAAGCCCCAATAAATCCGATTACGACTCTGATACATATAAAATGTGAAATTTGTTGTGTGATTAGGAATTATGAGAGCAATGTTATTCGAGCAAATAATCCAAATCACTGTAGAACGCTTGTTCACGAAAAAAAATGATTAACTGACAAACGTGTTTTTTTAATCATCTGACAGAACAAAAGCTCCTCAAACTCATTCGAGCGTCTAAAACGCCAAATCTCATTCTTTCCAATCACTGATTGATAATTAAGCAATCAGCGTTCACTGAATAATTCATATCCAAACTGCCCTCACTTCTCGTCTCTCTTGAAATTAGCATTCTAATGACTAAGAAAGCCCGCATCGTTTTTTCCTCTCTCTCTCTCTCTCTCGAGCGGTACGTATACATAATAATCGATAATAACCAAAGACGAGAATGGAAAGTGCGTGCACACACGCGAAGAACAAGAGAGAAGAGAGAGATGACCCGTTGGCGCACCTGTCTGACCTCGCGCTCTCAGCCTCCGGCTCTCTCGCTCGCTCGGCAAGAGCTGCGCGTGCTTGTACCGCCGATCCACGCGACTACTTGCCGGCCAGAGTGGGGAGCGAGACGCCGCGTGCACTCGGACTTTCTTTTTCTCCGACGAGGCGCGCGCGAGCCGCAGCTCGAGCTCTCCGGTAATTTGGGATGTGATTTTTTGCCGTCCGATCGTTTCTTTTTGCTGTGCTTTTTTTTATCTTCTCTTTCTCTCTCTCGCTTGCGCAAGCCAAACGCCTCTTTTTTCCGTGAGACCGAGCGCCCGGACTTTTCGAGATTATTAACGTAATTAATTTAATATCGGTGTTATTGTGCTACATGTTAAAACTCGAACGGATTGCGGTAAATAATTGCTGGACACGAATATTTTTCGGATTATTACTTTAATGAGCGATGCTTTTTTTTCTGAGGAGGGGAAGGGCTCGGGAAGGGATTTCTTCTTATTCGAGATTTTCGAGTTTTACTCGGATTTTAGGAACTGTCAGATCTTTGAGTGGCCTGCGTTTCGGCATTGAAGGTTTATTTTTAGATGTTTTCAAGTTTTTTCGTGATCAATAATTTTTTGAGTACAGAAGTGTATAAAAAATAATTTACTGTCATAAAATAAATGCTTTATCTATTCAACTTTAAATACACGTGCCGTAACTGGGTATAATCAAACGTATCAAAATCATTCAGTTGAACAATCTCCCAACAACGTAAGTACACGTTTAATCTGTATATGTATACGTACAAACAGTATACGCAACGATCTCTTGCAATCTACAATTAGGCACGGCGGCGAAAAAAAAAGAGAGAAAAAGAACACCGGCACGCAGTACATATCGACCGTATGAATCTGTATCCAGCGCGCGAAATTTCAGCTTCTCTCCGCGTACATACGTTCCCAAGGTGTGCGTTGAACTCGGCTCTCGCGCGCGGTGTTTCGTTACCTCTCTCTCTCTCTCTCTCGCACAACGAGAAATGTAATTGGCCAGTACTGGTTCATTCATCAGACGAGTGGCGCTACTCGAATTACCCCTACCGCCAGAGCCATTTTAATATTTCCACGCAAAATCTTTTTCTTTTTTCAAACTTCGTCCAACGCACACCGGTAAACCGATATATACTAGCTCGCTCTCGGTACAGCAGCGGCGTTTCACTTTACAAAAGCTTCATTGGGTTTTTCAATTGCTCGCGTGTTTGCTCGCCGATCGCTCGACCATTGTTCAACTCGGACTTCAATCAGCTTTGTTATGCGCGACCTGTGTGCTGCCTATATACGATCGAGCAAACATTCCCGAGCTTTTACTAGTCTCTCTTTCCCTTTGCCAATTTTCACGTATATATTGAAATCGAAACGAACGTGATTTCTCATAAATTCGAATGGCTATTAGGGCATCGTGCAAGAATGCCATCAGTCCGCTGAATTAACGAGCGCCACGCTATCTAAACGCCACTCATCGAATCCTGTTTTTAATTGATCGCATCCCAAATCGATTGAGTATATGTATGTATAAATTCGTGTTACACCTTATCTCCAAATGCTGCGAGATAAGTTGTGTGGCTCTTTAACGTGAAAGAGAAAGATTCCTTCGCCAGGGAATGGATTTTCGACGACGAGGCGAATGTACTTTGACGTATATAAGCTTTGATAAATTCTTTTTCGACAAAATGGGAGATCTCTTCAACGTCAAAACCAGAAATTCAAAGTGGATTTGAATTGAAAACACGCCGTCGTTTCAAACGCCTTTACCTGCCCTGTGAAATTCTATTCGACTCTTTTGAGACTCATGTACGTACGTCAACGTTATCGCGATCGACGAAACAAAAAAAAACCAGTTGTAATGTTCAGTTCACGTACAAAATTATATCGATCGACTCGAATTTCAGAAAGAAATTCAATATGCAAGAGGGGGATAAATGTACAGGCTTTACGCGTGCGGACCGAAGGGTTGCGCGCCTGAAGTGTGCGCAACCGGAGAAGCAGCCACGTATCGCATGTTGAGTTGAGAGTTATATATATACGCGATGCGCTTTTTTTCTCGAAAATCATGGAATTCAGATGCATATCTCACTTTTTCGTGAAAATGTAATATCGTAAATTTATTACCGACTGGAAGTTATTAAACCGTAGGTAAGAGTATCTATACTGACCCAGTGGCCTATACCACGAGGATAGAAGATTACAAGCGAAATGATTTATACTCCACCTTGAAATTTCTCTGCTATCTTGAGAAAAAAAAAAGAAGAGTAAAATCGCGGAAGCGCAATAGCAAAAGCGATTGGAAAGAGAAAAAATCTGGGATCTCTATAGCAGTGCTATAATTGATTGTTCGCCGCTCGCGTTGCCGTACAATGCACATCGCGTGCACTTTCTCCGCTCACGCGAGAGAGATCAATTTAATTAGTGGGTATATATACGACGGCATGTCAAGCTCAGGTCACGCAAGATTGTATGTGTATACGAACGAGGTCACGGAAATTATACCGGACGAGAAGGGACACACAGCTGCTGCGGACGATTATATATTTTGGCAACGGCAATTTTCGGACCATTCAATAGGTCTCCTTTTTTTTCGGCGTCTCTTTTGAAGGGCCAAGAGATTCTTACGGTAAATTACATTAGTTTTTCATTGGATCTTTGTCACTTGTCATTTTTCAAAAACGTCTTGACAGTTGTTCACGAACGCAAGGCGTATATAAAAATGACGTATGAGTGAGCGTAAAGAAAATCATCTATTCCGAGCGAAAAAACACGCGAGTGTCTTGTCTTCACCGCAAAATTTTCAGGAATCTCCATAAGGAAGTGCGCGAGGCGCGCGCGCGCGGCGGAGCAATCAGCGGTGAGCTTATATATAGGGGCCTTAATTTATGAATGAACGCAACTATATACGCACACGCGAAGAATGCGTAGAAAACCGCATGCATGCGGGCGTCGAGAATGTTGGGGCTTTTTTTTCTTTCGTTCGACTTCGTTCGAACGCTTAAATTGTAACAAATTGCGCTGGCTAAACACTTTAACGAGATGATGAGCCTTTGATCGCTTCATTGCGTATACTCGGAAACGTTTAGTACCAATTTCGTTCAACTTTTTGATATTTTTTTTTCTTTTTGCTCGATCTCTGTTATGAATATTGACGTGAAAAAAAGTTAGTGCTCTGCTCGTACGGATAGCCACTCGAACTTTTACTAATACCGCGAATGAATGGTTCTTTCAAGCCGAGTAACGAGATATTGATGGAGATTAAAGCTATACGTTTTCAAACTTTAATTTCGTTCTTTTTTATGCAACTATGATTTTGCATCGAGCAACAAACTTTTTTCCCTTGACCTTTTTTTTTATTTTACTGAAAGTGCATCTCCCTTTACGGAAAGCTTTCACGCTCCCTTGAATCGAGAAACATTCTCTCTCCCTCTCGTTGCATCTCTCTTTTTCTGGCTCTTTTGAATATTTCATATTTTCTAAACTGGAAAACTGTACTCAAAAGAAGCAAGCGAGAGAGAGACGAGCCACAGCCGAGATAACGAAGTCTAGAGCGGAAAAGCGCGCGCCGAGCGCGTGCACTTTATTGAAACGCATGCAGCAGCAGCAGGCAGTGTAAAGAGGCTCTCGTTTTTGCATGCACATGAAGCTGTATAATGCTGGATCTCACGCACTCGCTTTCTCACGCGAGTGAATTCCACGTGTGTTTAGATTGAAAATCCTCCGCGTGTCGGTGGCTATATACATATATAAAGTCGATTACTCGGCTCCGAGAGAATTACAACGTACACCGGTCAGTTTATAACGTCGGCGTGTACAAGACGCGAAAGTGATTAAAGTACCAAGGATTTTTCTTCAATCAAAGTATCTAATAGAGTGGTCGTCATCGAGTGAATGAATTTTGGTATTCATTCAATTTTCGAGCTACGATGAGATTATCGCGAACAAGCGACGTTGTAAAGACGCAAAAAAAAGAGTGGGAGACGAGGTACATCGACGAGAAGAGAGGAAAGTCGGTAGAGTACACGATTACTGAAGGGGGGTCATCTTAGGGGTCGGCCCATGGAGTAATTGCGGGAAACTGGACGATGAGGCACACGCGCGCGCACGTATATAATGATGCCACAGCCCCGCGCGCGGAATTATGAATGGTGCCCCTTTCAATTTCGTCGAATTATCTCAATTAGCCAGTGTTCGCTTGGTTCTTTTTTTTTCTTTTGCTTCTCGACGATTAGAATGCTCTGCGTAAAACGTTTCTCGTTAAAGATCGTAGGAGGTCCTCCCCCCCCCCCCCCATCCCCGTGATATAGAGGTTTATATCATGCGAGATTGTACTTGGAGATAATTAATTATCTATACGACTGCGTATATAAACGTTTAAGAATCTCCGATCGAAGTAAGCCATAAAAATGAAACTCCGCTTGATATATTACGAAACTCTTTGAACGGTGCAGTTATTGGAAATCCTTGTTTCCGTAATACAGTCTAATCGCCGGGCAAGCGCATTTACGGTGCCGTCAATTTTTCAAAACTACCCGTAAAATTCGAGCATTAAACGACGACAGCGACTATGACGACGACGGAGAGCTTATTCCTTATAGCTGTTTTCTCCGCGCTGAAGGCAATTACACAAAGTACACGTCGATTATATGTCGAGAGAGGAAGAGAGAGAGAGAGAGAGAGAGAGGTCGTACAAAATTGAATTACCCGTGTGGATGTACCCGCTGCGCCAAGTTTATAACGAGAGCGCGTACGCGCAGGCAGAGAAAAAAAATGTGCGGAGAGAGAAAAGTCGCTCTCTCTGTGAAAGGATTTTTGCGAAAAAAGAATCTTCCGCGCCGTGTGTGCGCTCGCGGCTCAAATTAGTTTTATTTATATTTTTGCACAAGGCACATATACCTCCTCCGATGCGCGCAAGGTGCACCCAAGCGTAATGAGCTTTTGTAATCTCGTAATAATAGTGTGTATGATGCGCGGACGCGCTTTTTTTTCAAGAGCTTCATTTTACTCGCGCGGAGAGGAATCATTCACGGTAATGGGACAGAATTAAGTTTAAATTTTACCGTAATTTAATTTTTTTCCTATATATCGTGAAATTTTTTAAACATTAATCAGTGTTTACGAAAGACGCAATTTTTTATTTTTATAATCAAGAATTAAATATAGCATAGAGAGGCATAAATACTGCGAATAAAACTTGGAAATATAAAAAAAATTAGTACCGCAAAAACTAAAAGTTTTTTTTAACTTTTACAAGTTTGATCTCCTAAAACTCAGGTCAAACGTCGCCGTATAAAAGGAGAAAAACTCGCGCTTTACATTCAAATTTCGACCGCGTTAAAAAAGTAAGCATCATAAACAAAACTTCTTCCGCAAGCGCGGGCACACGAAAGAATAAAACTCGCGGGCTTCTCGCAAAAAAGAAAAAAAGAAAACTTTCGCCAACGAAATCCTCGGGGGAGTCGAGCGTCGACGCGGTGCATCGCCGTAGTTTCCTCGCTTGCCTTGCTTTTGTTCAGCTCCTTTCGTCTGCTCCGGAAATTGGATCGCTCGTAATTTTGACCATAAGCATGTGCACGCGCGTGCAAAGTCGCGGTAATATAAAGACGATGAAGGCGCTCGGCAAAGTAAAGAGCCGCGCCGATAAACTCGATGCATCGCTCGTGACTTATAATCATGCGATATCGAACAATAAAGCTGCTCTAAATTAATCCGCATTTTCGTTGTCTTATTAGTCGATGTTATCCAAACCGATAATTTTCTCGTCGAGTTGGTTTCTTTCTCAAATAAGCAGTGTAGTACTGAATTGTAAAGTAAAAGGTACACGAGTTACAAAGGAGCAGCAGCAGTGCCATTTGATAAGAGCGGTATAAAGTTTCCGCGTGGAATTGAAGCGAGGATACGCAAGGTAAAATCGAATCGTCTCGCCTCGGGGGCGAGACGATATGGATTGCTATCTGTGCGCTCTTGCCTGGCGCGTATGGCTCTATAATGATATCCCCTTCCCTTGCGACGGCGACGACAACGACGTTTGATAGGATCCGTCTCTCCCTTGACACTCGATCGACGTCGCGTCATTATCGGCCTTTTCCGCGAAGACTCTTCTGAGTTCTTTGTGAAAAGCGCTCCCTTTCAACTTCTCTCTACCTCTCTCATTCTCTCTTTCCCGAAGGACATTTTAATTTGTCACGGGGCTGGTAAACCCTTTTTATTCTAGACCTAGCGTTCCAATTGGATTTCGCCCGTTACTAAGGGAAAAGTCGCGCGACGCGGGTGTCCAAACGCTCGGGGGAAAAATATTTCCAAAATATTTGCCGCGCACGCTTACAAGCATTGTTGGCTTTTAGAAAAAAAAAGGCTTTGTAAAGTGGACTTTAATACCGTCGCGTGGTGCGGTACCGCGCTTCGAAACCCCATTAGGCGCAGCTCGACTCAACGAGCCGACCTCGGAGCCGACACTTTTTGTCGGGTGATTTCCTTTGATTTTTCAGCACTCTCGACCGTCTGCGATTTTTTTTCTTTCTGCTTCTCTTTTCTTTTTTGAAAAAAATTTTCAAAAGCCCAGACGGTCGCTCTTGAGAATCAAAGGCTCACCTGCGGGACATTGGTTTTTACTTAGAATTCGGCTAAGTGTGCACGTCATTCCAAATGAATAGACGCGTTCGAAGAGCCTATGAGCGTCGGTTGCTGAATAAATTATTAAAAATGAGATGATCATAGAAAATTGCAACCGTTTATCTGCTAACAATGTTTCCACGTGTTGAAAAGGCTTTCATTACAATCTCAAAGACCCCAACCGTCAAAGTACGTCTCGTGTTACCTCATCGAAAGGCGAAAAAAAAAGAAAGAGAGAAAGAGAAGGGACCATGTGCCGAAAAGAAGATGTCCAAGCATATACACGTAACAGACGATATATCCATGGCAATTAAGCCGACCAGTGGTCAATGGCCGATTGATATGCAAAGTAACCTCATCATTAGGCAGTGCCGCGATAATAACGCCTAAAAAGATTTTTTTGCGCGTAAGCCCAATTACCTTTCACGAAAAAAGTATCTCTCTGAACATCCTTCTGCGAACGAAGCTTACTATACTACTGTAGGCCGCTGTTCGCACTAAAAACTGCCAAGTTTATCGATCCGTTTCTAATTATTTGCTTGCGGTTTGACGACGTCGACGGCTTCACACCCCAAAGAGAGGCGCCTGTCGGGTCGTAAACTATACGCGTGAAAAAAAAAAAAGAAGAAGAAGGAGAGAGAATATCGTTATTTGTTCTGACCTACTTTGGCAGATGCTACTTCCACGAATTATGTAAATTACACGTGGTAAATCATCGCTCTTCCCGTCTTATTTTTCGCTCGAAAATCAAGCATGTCAACATAAGGTAGATGATAGACATCAAGAAAAACTAATCTGTATCGTATCTACTTTGACAAAGTTAAATTAGGCAAGTATGCCTTTTTGACAATCAGGATAATAATCATAGTA